>JAXBDA010002173.1:0-45246 GCA_036023075.1 Gaultheria prostrata | reverse complement strand
AATTTCAAGAATTCTGAAACTTGTTTTGGAAACATTTTTCAGAATAGTGAAACGAACATGAATTTTGAGAAGAGTTCAAAGCTATGTTTTTGAGATATTTTCAGAATTATGGTCCAAAATCTGCAAACGAACAGAGCCCTATTCTATTCCTAACTCTCATTTGCTAAAAGTAATGGCTTTGTTCACTTCCATTATCTCCCCATTTCCAAAAAGAATCTTTCTTTTTCCAATCATTAATTAATTAATTAATGAAAAACATAGCTTTGTTCACTTCCATTCTCTCCCCATTTTCAAAAAGAATCTTTCTTTTTCCAATCATTAATTACAGTTCTCTCCCCACTCATTACTTCATTCCCCATTTATAATCTTATTATTTTTATTTCTCTCTTTATTTCTTTCCAATCATTAATTCATTATTCTCATTTTAAAAAATTCAACCAAACACTATCTAAAAAATTATTGTCAATTTTTTTTTTTCAAAACTCATCCAAAGGAAACCTTGGTGGAGTGGACTCAAGTGCCCGAACGAGCACCCCCTTGAATTCCTCTGCGAATCAAACATATCGTCCACTCGGAGAGTAGCATATCTGAGTCAACCCAACAAATCCATCAAGATCAGCGTCAACCTACGAAATCACCAGTTCACCACCACTCATCAGTCTATCACTCTCTCTCTCTCTCTCTGAATCACGCACCAGAGTGAAAACCCACAAACTCTCCCACTCCAGTAGTGGCATACGAATACAAACTCAATTCGTGCCCTCAACTAATCTCCTGGCCAATTTCCGGCGAGGTCTCACCCCGAAATGGTTTTCGGAGTTTTATCTCCGACGCTGGTGCCGATGCCGCTTGTCTCGTGCTCGACTATGGTGGCTCCGAAGAGGACGGGACGAAGGCGAGGGCGGGTTTTGGGTAACTTGAGTCGGCATTTGGGTCAGGTGGTTCGAAAGGACGTGGAGTTCTTGAAGAATCGAATTGGTAAAGGCGTGGAGTGGGTCAACGGAACTCTCCGAATCCCTCAGCTATCCAAAACCCTAGACGACCTTATCTGGCTTCGCAATCTCGAAGATCCTTGTTTCCCTTCATTTCCCCGTCTCTCTTGGCCTCAACCTTTCTATCCAGGTTACACTCTGTGTGTGTTTATATATACACTAGACGCCCGGCTACATGCAATGCTCTTGCAAATTGTGTTGTCAATAGGATAGATTGAAGTTAAAACTTGCACCGAGATTAATCTGTATAAAATCTGGGATGTAACTATGGAAAAGTAGAATGGGGGTAATGAAATTCAGGGTGGCGTTTTTTTTTTTTTTCTCTCTTTCTTGGCATTAGATTGTCAAAGGGGTAGTTTGGGAGGAAAAAACTGCGAGTTAGCCTCAAAATTGACCTTCACACCAAAATAGTGGTTCTCTTTAGAACTTAGAAGAGTAATAAATATGTGTGTTTACGATTATATTTATGTATGTCTGAGTATGTACCTAATAATTTGTGTCGAGGGAGATTCGCTGCGACGGTATTGATGAAAAGTAGACTACTTTCAAAACCATGTGATTCTGTTGTTTGCGGTGTTGTTTTCAGTTCTATCATAATCTAGTGCGAATAGGAAAATGATGCAAAGATATGTTAATTTGAGTATCTTTTTTCAGAAAACAGGGGAATATGATTTTTTTTTGGGGAATTGATATTGGCACTCCCCTTTTTTTGTCTCTATTATTAGGTGAAGTTACTACACCACCCTTTTACTTCATATCTTCATGTGTAAAAGAGGGGAATTAATTATAAAGTACAAGTGGTTTAGTAATTCACCTAATAGAAACAAAAAAGGGAGTGCCAATATCAATTTCTTTTTTTTTCTTTGGATAAGTACTCCGGGGAATAAGGATCAACTTTGATGAGTAATGTAATTCAATGGAGAATAAGGAAGTTATATTGTTGAAGTGGCTGGGGAGCATAACTTCTTGAAATTGGGGTATAGAAAGGACATTCTTGAGGTGGTGGCTGAATTGAAGTTGATGCATAGTGGAGGATTTGTGTGAAGACATGTTTGGGTACGGCAAAGCTGTAGCTGATGGTTTAGCTGGCAGTGCTATTGTGTTGAGAATTTGGTGTCCAGTGTCCAGTGGTGATTAGAGTGGAAACAAGTAAGAGAGAAAAATCCTTGCAGGAATAGGGATAGATAAAACAGACTGTGCTAGTTGGTGATTCTGCACCATGACGTCCTTATGGAGATTGGACCGCCATTAAATTGCTTTTACAGAAAATATTCTTTTTGCCCGGTCAACTATGAAGCACTTACATTTCTAGAGGTCGCCGTGTCCACAAATTGGACACGCGTGTCCCATGCATGGACACGTATTCCTTAAATTAAATTATTTTTTGGAGGGGGACACGCGGGGGACATGGCACGGATATTTATATATGTATATAAACTGTTACTGTATACATATATGATATATTTATATATAGTTATTTATTTAATTTTGCTGTGTTTGTGTCCATTTTTTAGAATTCCCGTGTCCGTGTTTGTGCTACATAGCCCGTCAATGCAGGCAACAAGCAAAACTTGTCATTTGTTGGGTAGGTCCTTCCTTCTCCGTATTAGTAGGAAATACTGTAGAGAAAAGAGTAGCAAGTAAGCTTGTGCATTATTCCTCATGGTACTACGTTGTGTTCTTTTCTTATGTTGAAAAAGGATCTACATATGCTTGACTTTTGGTTGCAATGTGTACAAATTAAAATCAGGAATTTGTGACTCTATAAGCAATGTCGGGCAGTGTTGAGATGGGTTAGAATAATGTCCAAGTGACAGATTTTTTTTTCAATGTAGATATTTCATGAGGTATTACACGGACATCTACGGGTGTGTTCAACTACTGCCCCATCATATGTGAAGCTCTAGCTTCAGTGGTTCATGTTACCTCAAAAGTCCTACAGATCTCAGGTTCAAGTTTCAAGAGAGTCTTCTTGTCAAAGTAATTTTTAGTTACCAAAAAAAAAAATTTACTGCCCAACACATATGGTCAACTTCGCCATAGGATTATCTCATACAAAGCAATGAAGTCATTAAGGCTTAAGGAGTTTGGATTTGCCCGAGTAATGAACCTGTGTTAAGATGACCATTTATCTTTTTATTTATGGTGGCAAGATGCCCCCCCTGCTTCAGTAAGCAACTGCCCTTACCAAGTTAGTGGCCTTACTTCTTTCACTTACGGCCTGAAATCCTGCTTCAGTAAGTGAACCCTTGGTAACCTTCGTCTTGATATGTGAAAATAGTCCAGTACAATCAACTACAGTGGTTGGCAAAGTGATAAACGAATAGGTTTCTCCTTTGTGATTTCAGATTTTTCTTCTTCTCCCCTTCTGATTTTTTAATATCGTGCAATCCCATATTATCTCGTGACTAGCAAAGAATGATTCTCAAATAGGAATTGAATGGAGTCACATTTCTCTTTTTTTCGAATTTCCATTGACAGAAGAATAGGCCCTGCAATCCCTGTTTAAGTTTAGAGCTTTCTTAGCAAGGTGGCCTGTATTGGCAGTGTTCAAAAGTCGGCCTAGGCAGCGTGTAGACGGTAGGCGGTGCCTGGACGCCTCAACTAGGGGCCTAGACATAGAATTAGGTGCCGCTAGGCGGAATTAGTCGGTGGCTAATCGGGTAGGCAGCTGGGCCGGATAAGGTGACTAGGGGCGGGATTAGTTGGAGAATTAGGTTGCTAGAAGGGAATAATTGGGGTTAAACACACGTTTTTTCCAATTTCTTACTACGAGGGATAGTGGATGGATATGGAGAAGAAGAAGAGTAAATTACTAGTAATTTCGTATCACTTAGTTTTATTTGGTTTTGAACATTGAACTTTTTATTATGCATTGATTAGTTATTTAGTAGTACTAAGTTTCCATGTCTATAGTATAGATTAACAAGTTTGATTTTGATGGATGTTTAATGTTTTCATTTTGAATGTTATTTATTGTTTTGTTCTACTTATGTTTTTGTACTTGCTCAAACTTGGGGAGGGGTTGAGAATGTTGAAAAAAAAAAGACTAATCTCGAGGTGCTAATTAATCCCTGATTAATCGGCTTAGGCGGTGCCCGGCCGCCCAACTAGCTCGTAGCGATTTTTAAAACACTGTATTGATAATTTACTGGAACGTAATGCCTTCTAACAGAACTCTCCGGTGTGGATTTGTTCACTGCTGATCTCAAAGCAATGGAGGCATACGCTTACTATTTGTACTATCTGGCTAAGTTGTGGACTAAGCCACTTCCTGAGGCCTATGATCCGGAAGACGTTGCTGACTATTTCACTTGCAGGCCTCATGTTGTGGCCCTTCGGCTCCTTGAGGTAGTAAAACTGATTCAACACTCTGAACTAGTGTTTCATCAGTAGGTCATGTCATCAATACAAGAAACTAATCATCGGCTTTGATGTAAAATGTATCTTATTGGGTGAATGTGTCATCTTTTGAAGGTGTTTTCCGCGTTTGCTTCTGCTGCAATCAGAATTCGAACTTCAGGCTTCAAGAAGTTTTATATGTCAAGCATGGATAAGAGTATTGATGGAGACGATGCACAATATGGTTTTGGGTTGGTTCTAAAAGAAACAATGTTGAACTTGGGACCCACTTTTATCAAAGGTAAAAAGCAAATTCATTTGAAGAAACGCGGCTGCAGACACTATTGTTTTTTTTGGTACTTGCGCTTGTTTATCTGGGCCTTTTCCCTTTCACCTGCATTGAGGAGATTATGACTCTAGTTTCACTTATGACTTTGCTTTTCATGCAGTCGGTCAGTCACTATCCACAAGGCCAGATATTATTGGTTCTGAAATTGCCAAGGTGAGACCAAGGAATACTCACTTATTTTGAGTTTTGAGTTTTTGCTTTGTATTTCCTACAATGGAAGTGCATCTTAACGTGTGTACTTTCCATTATGTTTGTTATGATTTATAAATTTGATGATCAACACAAAATTTGACGTGCTTTTCTTTTTTTTTCCCTTGCTGCTGTTACCTGGACTAAATAATGTTATTAGAAAAAAAATTTGGGTAGATTTGATAGTTACTTCATCTGGTTGATTAAGTAAAAAGGCAAATCTGTTCGAAGTGTCCTTTTAATTTAGGGTGTGAAAAACGTGTTGGGTTGGGTGTGCGACTCTTAACTGTCACTTACCCGCCGAGTAGTAAACGTTATACTTAATCGTACTTTTGGAGAACTCTAGGGCTGTTAATCAACTCATTGATATATTATTACTCTGCCAATAAACTCCTTGAACACCTCATGGATACAAATGTTTGTTTTTGCCCTGTTACTTAAACTCTGGAGTCTTATTTATATTTCTTCATAGGAATGCTGTTTGCAGTCCATACAGCATCAAATACTAGTATACTACTGTTACTACGCACTTTATTTCATTTTTCATTTTAGTTATGATTGCAGGCATTGTCTGAGCTGCATGATCAAATCCCTCCTTTTCCCAGGACTTTGGCTATGCAGATCATTGAGGATGAATTAGGTTCCCCTGTACGAACATATTTTAGTCACCTCTCTGAGGAACCTGTGGCTGCAGCTTCTTTTGGTCAGGTGGATTTTGGTTCTGGTTGTGTAGAACTTCTCTTTCTGGTAGTCATGTGGCTTTTATTTTAACGAATGCATTCGGATATTGTTCCTTATGTCGATTATATCATTTGGCAAGCGTACCAGGTTTACAAAGGGTGTACCGTTGAAGGTATCAACGTTGCTGTGAAAGTTCAACGTCCTAATTTGCACCACGTCGTAGTTCGAGATATTTATATCTTGCGCCTTGGGGTTGGTTTCATTCTCTAGCTGTCCTATATCTTACATATTGACGCACTAAATTCTTACAGAGAATTGATTGTTTCAGTTGGGGCTGCTGCAAAAGATAGCAAAAAGAAAAAGTGATCTTCGGCTTTATGCTGATGAACTCGGGAAAGGCTTGGTTGGCGAGTTGGATTATACTTTAGAAGCTGCAAATGCTTCAGAGTTTATGGTACTCATTTTGATTTTCAGTTGCATTTAGTTGCTTTTGTGACAAACTAAAGGAGAGAAGAACTGATATATTACTGATAATCGGAATACAAAATAATGAAACTATTAACATGTTTAAATAGAGAAAAGCTACGCCTAAAAAAGGAAAAGATTACAAGAATTTATCACGATACGATCCTGATTTGATGATGACACAATTCCTATTTAATCCCGATACGATTCCGATAAACTGCCTAAAATAGGGGATTGCAATATGATACTTTCACAGCTTTCTATCATCTTAGTTATACGGCCTCATGAACGGTCACCCGCATAATATCCTACGTACTTGACACTTTTGTCACGATGGACGTGGTGGGGCAGAACTGCCGAAGTTGATGAGAGTTTGAAATGTCGGATGTCTAGTTCTAAATGTGTAATTAGAGTAGTCCATGGCAGAAGTTAAATAAGTAATACTTTCATGACCGTGCCTTTTCCATCATGTTCTCAATTCAAGTTGTTGCTTATGTACCTGCGGTTCTGTAACTTAATCTCTTGAAGTCTAAACAATAGTACTGTTCTTTCTGGAAAAATCTACAAAATACAATCTGAAGACCACTTTATTTAAATGTTTTGGAAGGGAACATAGCCATACCTGTATCACAATTAAGTTAATGAAGCCTAAATTGTTGCATTCAGGTCAGGGTACACTCGGGAAAGCGGGTGTTAAGTTCTTTGTCGCTTCCATGATTGAATGCTATGTTCCAGACTAACTGTTTTTCTGCTCCCTGTCCATACAGCATGCTCATGCTCCCTTTCCATTCATTCGTGCTCCAAAAGTTTATCAGCGTTTAAGTCGAAAGAGAGTTTTGACTATGGAGTGGATGGCTGGTGAGAGTCCTAGAGATTTAATTGACATGTCTACTACTTTATCTATCAGTGATGGATCCGGCTATTCAAAGTGGAAGCAGAGTGATGCTAGAAGACGTCTTCTGGATTTGGTATGTAGTTATTTGATTTCAAGCCTTTTGATAATTGACTAGATTTTCTGTAACCCTGGTACGAAGTAAAAAATAGTCCTTGAACCTAAAGTAGAGAATTTAAATCCTTTTGTTGGTAAGGTGGAGCATGTTTTAACTGTACAAGGATGGAGTGAACGGCTCAAAATAATAGCTGTAGAGTGTGGACTGACAAATGGGTTAGTAGTGGCCCAACACCAAACATTCCAATAGTCCTGTGTTGGTTTGTTATTCCAAATTTTTGGGCTCTTTCATATGCAATTTTACTATGAGCGGCTAATTTTTGAGGCACGGCAAATTTTTAGGCACATTCTGCCCTAAAGATTCTTATCATCTGACGTATTCTAGGTTAATAAAGGGGTGGAGGCCTCACTGATTCAGCTTCTTGAAACTGGCTTATTGCATGCTGATCCGCATCCTGGAAACTTGCGGTACACATCAACGGGAGAAATCGGGTACACTCATTTTGTTGTCTTTTCCTCTTAAGTAATTTTTTTTTCCTTGGTACCTACTTTGTTCTCATTTCTATCATCCATCAACGATTTTAAAATTTTGCATGCAATTATGCTGTTCACAGTTCCTCTGATTCATGTGCTAGGTTTCTAGATTTTGGGTTGCTCTGTCGGATGCAAAAGAAGCATCAATTTGCCATGCTTGCATCCATTGTGCACATAGTAAATGGCGACTGGGCATTGCTTGTTCAAGCTCTAACTGATATGGACGTTGTGAGGCCAGGAACAAATATACGGCGTGTTACCATGGTATCATGTCGGCTGTTACTGTTTCACTGTCTAAGCCATTACTTCTGTTCTTTCTGTTTGTCGCGCATTTTGTTAAAACTGTAGCATTGTCTAAGCCGTTACTTTTGTAATTTTTTAAGTGAAGCATCATACATTTCTTATTTTCAAACAAAATATTGCCTACTTATCATCAAAATGAAGTGGATATCTTTTTCTCATTGAAACTCTAGAACACCACTAATAACCTAACCCTTGGCGTATACTCAATGCTTCAGGATCTGGAAGATGCCTTGGGTGAGGTAGAATTTAAAGACGGAATCCCTGATGTCAAGTTTAGTAAGGTGAGAATGATGTCGCTTTGAGGTTTTATAGTGACATTGATGTAAAATTGCATTTAGCGAACAGCCCAAGGCAAATTTGACTTTATCTTACTGTGTTACCTGATACAAATCAAAGCAAAGAGAAACAAGACAAAGGGAGAGAGAGAACCGACTACCCAAAGGGACTACATTGCATATATCAGATTATTTGATTACAAGAAGAACCGTTGCTTTGATAAATAACGAAACCCTAATAATGCAAAAAAGACTAAACTATCCTAAACATAAAAGATAAATAACGAAACCTTAGCGAAACCCTAATAACATAAAAGGACTAAGTTACCCTTAACATAAAAGATAAATAACAATTTAACGGAGACCCTAACAATGAAACCCTAATTAATGCTAACCCTAAATTATGCTTCACATTACCGGGGCGGGATCAAGGGCGACGCCAGTGTAGAAACACTGGGGTCAGCTGAACCCACTCAGCTGGAAAGTTGAAAAAATTACAGAGTTTAATTTTCACTTTTTGGAAAACCTCTACTGTTATGACACCACTAGAAAAACCTCTTGAACCCATTGATCACATGTTTACAACTGCATCCTACAACTGGCATGTGTCTAGCTCACATAAATGCTAAAAGGAAATGTAGAGAAAGAACACCTCCGTATAATGTTTCCCCACCTTTTCATCTCTATCCTCTTTTTGAAGAATCTGAACCCATCTATCTGGTCTATTGTTCTCCTCAAAAGGCCAAAAATATACTCCCTAGTATAAAGCAAAATGAAAATAAAAATAAAAATGATGAATCATTTAATATAAGTTGAGTTTTCCCGTAAAAAAAAAAAAATTAGAGGAATAGATTTCAATGTGATAAATATTATGTGTTCTTTTCTTTTATTCTTTTGAACACATCCTAAATTCGTTAAACTACCTTGTTATTTACTATGATTCTAGAAATGTAAATTGATTTGTCATTTTTTGAGATTTGTAAGATAAGTGATGCTATAACCCCAACGGGCCACCTCACTTCACACAAACGCATGAAAAAGGATTGTGGGAGGAATTAGAGAAAATAGTCTGGTTTATCGGAACACTCTCCATTACCCAAAAAAAGAGAGGATAAGTGATGCTATAAATCATGACACCACTCGTTATAATTTCTGGAGCCGCCACTGGGCAGGATGTTACTCTTAGGAGTCGAGTGGTACTTTGTGTTGATGCCTTGTTCAGCTATATTCCAATTTGGGGTTTTCCAAAGATCGGAGCTATTATCTGACACTCCTTGAGAACTTTATGCCCTTTTTTGGTTCTTTCTCTAAATTCTCTGGAATTTTCCTTGACAAATGCCTATGCAGTCAATAAATCCAATTCAAGGTTTTTGGGTAGCTATGTACCATGTGCAGATGGAATAGCTCAACTTCCTTAGTCTGTCCTCTCCAACCGTGACTCGCTTTCAAGATCGTGGCGTTTAATGTGTGCATAGAATGTTCGCCTTTTGATGGAGTTTCTTGGTGGTTTAATGATGGATGTAAATGGAGGCTTGACTTTTCTGTGTTTATGCAAGCCAAAGATTCAATCAGAAAAGAGATTTCTCTTGCCCATTTTCATTTGGGACCGGGAAAGCTGGTCCTTGTCTTTGTTTAGGCACTTGGTGTGCTGGTAGGTTCTTTAACCTTCGTCTTCCATGCCGTTCTCAAGTATAATAGGGGCATAGGCCAGTTGAATTGTAGGGCGGTCAACAAAAGTGACACTACACAAAGTGACACTACACTTTTTACCCACAGTAACCCCCCCCCCCCCCCCCACACACACACATTATAAAATGCTACTTGGAAAATGATGACAATATTTATCTATTTGCTTTGTCAAGTGTCGGATGTTGCCTTGCGTGCTTTTTCTTTACAACCAGATAACTTATTCAGATGCTATTTCGATTGAATCACGGAGTGATTGGGTGCTAGAATTCGCATGAGTCCTATTCTTTCTCTGTATCCATAACTGGCTGGCTGATGTTTCGAAATAATTATTTTGAAGGTTTTGGGTAAAATCTGGTCTGTAGCCCTCAAGTATCATTTCCGCATGCCGCCATACTACACACTAGTCCTGCGTTCTCTTGCTTCCTTGGAAGGTAGATTTCTGTTGTGCTAGATTGAAAATAGTTTCTACTATTATTTTTGTTCTATCAGTATTATCAAATATTAGCGTATGACATACGTATTTATCTTCTATTTTCCTTTTCCCTTATTTTATTGGTTTTGTCTCTAGGAGGCAAACCACCTGAGCAGTTGTTCCTTCTGCCTTATAGGGAAATTCAAAATAGAATGTAACAAGACTGGTTTACTTTTGAACAACTGTTATATCATTTCTCTGGTCTCTGAAAAGCAAAGGCCATTAGTTGAACTATTCCATCTGGATTGTTAGAGGATGTTCAACATTTTTTCCCCCTTTTACATTGTGGTAGACAAGTAGTGGATAGGAGTACCAAACGGAGCCTTATGTCTCAATCAATTGGAGTCGGCTACATGAATCCTTTTTTTTTTTTTTTTTTCCATTGAGCTTTATCAAGGGCTACATGTCCACTGAGATTTAGAGTACTCATATCCTACTATAGCATCTAATGTCAATTTAGGTCTTCCTCTCCACGCAGCGTTACTACCCCAATCTATTCTATCAACTCTCTCAACTATAGCATATACAAATCTACGGTAGATATGTCCAAACCACCTTAGTCTATTTTCCCTCAATTTATCCTCTATGGGTGCTACAACCACCATCTCACAACCTGTTTCATTTCTAATCCTATTCTTTCTATTCCTACCACACATCCATCTCAGCATTCTCATCTCAGTTACACCCATCTTACTCACTTGTTATTTCTTGATAGGCCAACATTTTGTCTCGTAAAGCATCGCTAGTCTTATGGCAGTTCTATAGAATTTCCTTTTCAATTTTGTGGGTATCCTCTTGTCACATAATACACCAGTAGCGTCTCCACTTGAGCGGGCTGCAAACGAGCCGCGTCGAGTCGAGTGTTGCTGTGTTCAAGCTTGTTTAATAAAATTTTACCGAGAGCTCGAACATAGTAAATAGCTAACGAGCCGAGCCAGTCAAAGCTTGACTCGAGCCCAAGCTTGTTCACTAGCCAACGACAAACATATATTCCTAGTTGCATAATAGAGAGAGTTTTAATTGCACATGTAGCCAACGACAAACATATATTCCTAGTTGCATAATAGAGAGAGTTTTAATTGCACATGTACATGTGTCTTAAATATATGTTTAACCTAAAAAAAAGGCTCTATTTCAAAATAGTGATACAATTTACTATAGAGTTTGAGTATTGTACATCAACATATTACTTTCAAATTAATAAGAAGCAATGTAATCTTCTACTGTTAAAATAAAATGAGCCTTATCAAGCCTATAATTATGGTTTTTAGGCTTTTATTATTTTTCGTGAAGCTCGAGCCGAGCTGAGCATACTAATGTTCAAGCTTGTTTATTAATTTTCTCGCGAGCTCAAGCTTAATAAAATCTTAACGAACCGGGCTCGAACGAGCCGAACACCAAGCCGTTGAATGGCTTGGTTCATTTGCAGCCCTTTAATGAGCCACCCCACTTGGATCTTATGAGTCACATTATCTGCAATCTCACCATCTCTGCTAATAATAGAACCTAAATACCTAAAATGATCACTTTGTGGTATCTCCTGGTCTTGAATCTTTGCTCGTTCTACATGAGGACTTCCATTACAATTAAACTTGCACTCCATATACTCTGTTTTACTTCTACTTATCCTAAAGCCTTTTGACTCTAATGCTTCTCTCCATGAGTAGGGGATAGGAGTACAAAGAATAACCCTTGCGGTAGTCATTACTGTTATGTCTCATTGTGCACATGTTAGTATCTAATTTTTTTATGCGAGGTTCTCTGATGATGGTTTTATTTCTGAACTCAACTGAAGTTTAAGGTTTATTTGTTTCTGAACATCTTTCTCACAGGATTGGCAGTAGCTGCAGATCCAAATTTTAAGACATTCGAAGCTGCATATCCCTTTGTTGTTCGAAAACTTCTCACTGATAATTCAGCTGCGACAAGGAGAATTCTGTACTCGGTATAAAATCTTCAAGAGCAACAGATAAGTTGTTGCTTGTGAATTTTAGGATGTTTTCATACCGTAGTTGCTATTGAAGGTGGCGTTTAATTCATTATTCTTGGTGCAACCAAATCAAAATGATAGGTTAATTAAGAAAGAGAAGTTTCCCAAAACGGATACAAGAGTCTAGCTCTCAGTATTTATCCTCAAAATGATCAATAGTCAAAATTAACAAATTGAAGGCCTAGGAGTAAGATAAAGGATAATGGAAAGCTTAAACAGTTTTACATTCCTTGCTAGGTACAACCAAGCAAAGTATATAAAAGAAATGTCTACATCAATTCTGTGTGTGGCAGTAGCCTGGTAATTCTTTTGATATTCTCATAACTCTTCAAGACGACCTTGCTTGAGAACCATTCATGGGTTCAATACATCTATTAAGAGACTACACAGGTTATACAGTAGTTGTGAAAAGTTTAAACACCCATTAATGTTCCACCCAATGTTTTAGCCTTTGCTTGTCGGCATGCTTTATGATAGCCTACTTTCATGATTTTTGTAAGATACTGGAGAGTGGCTCTCTATGCTGGTAACAACTAAGCTATGAGAAGATTTATAAGTGGTTTATTGGTTCTTTATTTTATCTTTGTATGTTTTTGTGCAGGTTGTTTTAAACAGAAGAAAAGAATTTCAGTGGCAAAAGCTCTCTCTTTTCTTAAGGACAGGAGCAACCAGGTAGTAGCATACTAGAATCTCCCAGATTGAACCTTTGATAAAAAAAAACATCCATTCTTGGCTTAGAACTTCGGAATCTATTGATTGTAATACCCGTTCTGTTAAATAGCAAGTTGAATGAATGTATTATTCTTCATTGAAAAAAAATGACTATGCAGTGTGGTGAACTCACTTTCAAGATTTCATGGTGTTTCTTATAAGTCCCTTCGTTGGGACATGACAAGGGTATTTTGATCAAGGGGTTTTCTTCTTCTTAATTTTCATTTTTCAAAAAGCCTTACACCCAATGTTAGATGGGCAGCATAAATGTTGTTCTTGCTTCTTCATACAATTCCCCTAACTTCAATTGAATCATGTCACTAAAACATCTCATTTTCAGTTCATGTCTTATGTAGCTTTTTCATTCTCATTTTGGTACCTGGAATTTTCCCTTGCCTGTATCTTGCATTCTTGGGCAAGTTCTTATTCTTATTCAAAATATCCTACATTCATGTGTTTATGATAGCTATGATGTCTTCTCTTTCTCGCTTTCTAGGTTTCGGAATAGAATAGGCAGTTCTTGTGAACGACTTCGATGCTATTGTATTGCTATTCATTATAGTGCCCACTTCATCAGAGTTACCATATTCCTTGCTTTTTAATAATTTTGTTTAGAACTAGCATGCTCTCAAGTTGTTAGCATGTCTCATGTAGCTTTTATCTACTGTATAAGTCACATCATTGTTGCCAACATTTTTCCTCATAGGCCATGGTGGATTTATTTTGGTTGTAATTCCGTCTCCTAGCCTGCTAGCAACTTGATGGTCGTCATGATCTGTAAATAAGAATAATGACTCTGGTTTCCGGTCGTATGCTATCAACTTAAGCAAAAAGCACTACTTTTGAAGGACTTGTATCATGATCTTTGATCAACACTAGTAGTCATGCTTTAAAATCTCACCTAAGATTCTGGTATTCATGTAAGTAGTGCGTCTATCTCCTACTTGATTTCGAATTTGCTGGTCTTTTCATCTTCTTTCTTGCATTGAGCTATGTACAAGTAAATGTACCTGAAGAGTATCCTATTAGGTTATCACTTATCACCAATGGCACCCTCAAAATCAGAAGGTTGTTAAAGTTAGCAATGTGTGGCCTAAAAAGTGCTTACAATGGAATACTCAAACTTAGCAACATCTTAACCAATACTCAAATTTTGGCATTTGCATAATCAAAGTTACCAACCTTTTCACAATAACCAAGTCAATAACTAAGTTTAATGAACCCCACTTCTCTTCAATTAAATATATCCATCATACACAAAAACCTTCTCTCTTTTTTATCTCTTCCTTTTTCAACAATGCTTTCAAAAAATTATTTAAAAAAACTATTTTTTCAAAAACTGTTTTTTTTAAATGTTATATTTCAAAAACTGTTTTTTTTCCCTAAAATTTGTTTTTCAAACTCCTTTTTTTTTTAAACTATTTTTTTAAAAAACAGTTTTTCTCAAAAATTGTTATTTTGAAATTTGTATTTTTTTCAATTAGTTTTTTTTCCTTGAAAAACTTTTTTTTTATAGATTTTTTGAAAAGAAAAACAATTTTGACTAAGAAAATAGTTTTTTTTAATAATTTTTTTTTAATAATTTGTAAAAGTGATATAACACTCAATTTTGATTATACCATTGTGGACCTCTACGTTGTTAACTTTAGCCATCCTC
The DNA here is from genome assembly GCA_036023075.1 of Gaultheria prostrata. Lineage (NCBI taxonomy): Eukaryota > Viridiplantae > Streptophyta > Magnoliopsida > Ericales > Ericaceae > Gaultheria > Gaultheria prostrata. The sequence continues at coordinate 30,648 of JAXBDA010002173.1, read as the reverse complement.
TAAATGGATACTCAAAAGGTGATGTGGCAAGTTTTGAGTATTCAAGTTTGAGTATACCATTGGTGATGGTCTTAGTACTCGGAATGATGAATTCACGTTACCAATGCATAAAGAGAGTTAAGGAAACATCTGGATATTCTTTACTCATTTATTGACCAGGAAGTCTGTGCATCCACTGATGGAAAGATATGACTTATCTTCATATCATATGTGTTCTGTTGGAACCCTGATTCATATTGTCATATTCCTTATTTCCTCTCTCTGTTTACTTATCTCAACAGCAGATCTTCTTCGCCAAAACCTACCGAATAATACCAGGGAGCTCTGTCCTTTGCTTTGTTGTTATATCATTAAGGACCATGTCATCTTTGTCCACTGGCTTTAGGTTACTTTTTCATGTGCTACTTAGTTTGAAAGGAAGACAATGAACCTCTTTTTCATAATTATCAATTCGGCTTCTACTTGATTGTTCCTTGACTGATCACGGCATATGATGTAGTTGTTGTCTGTACAAATTTTAGTCAACCATTCTCCATGTCTATGCCGCATTATTCTTTGCATATATATATTTACTCCTTTCTTTGTTTGTGTCTTGTTCACTGAATATATCTTAAGAGTTCAGGTTTCAATTTTTAGCGTTGCAAAATTTTAAGCTGTAGAAGTAACATTATCTTTGTGTTTATCAGTTTCTCCTTAAAATTCCCAACATATCTCGTTTTATATGATGCCCGTCCTCTGCAATCTCGTATAACCTATCTTTGGCAAGACATTGTATCCTGATGACGAGAACCTCACTAAATCTGTCTTCTACGTGGGAAAAGGGCAGAAGCCATGTGTTTGCTTTTCTTCTTGTGCATACAAGCTTTTTGTCTATCGGAAATTTGTGGAAATAGCAGAAACACTGCCCATGGATTCATACAAGCTTTTTGGTAGTTGGTCTTTCTAATAAACACTAGTGTTTCCCTTTTCTAACTTTTTTTATATTTGTATTCAGAAAAGGATTGAACAGGGTAGCGGCATCAACTAGTGACACTTCTCTGGATCATTCAGCAAAGGGAGGTCCTGGAGCATCCAACGTTGCAACCTTCCTCTTAAGATTCCTCCCAACAAAAGATGGTGTTGTGATGAGAAGACTACTAATGACTGCAGTGAGTGCCTTCATGCTGGACTCCTATTCTTCTGATTTTCAAAAATGCTTATGTAGTCATAGTTATTGGCTTTGCTGCTGGGTGCTAGAGGTTTCTACCCAACTACTGTGTTTATTTGCATGATTAGATGCTGGCCTTTTGAATGTGAGTACAATTGTAAGCAGGTTTACACACTCAAAAGGGCATTCAGAGTTGGTTCCTCCTCTCACTCCCACATAAGTCATAGTGCAACATAAAGCAAGTGCTATGGACACGCTGTTTACCTTAAACTTTTCTCCTACCCCTTCAATTCTTTCCATTTTTGGTGACTTCAGTTGCAAGTGGGGATTATAAGTTGTAGCCATCTTGATCCGCTGCGCCTTTCAGGTCCAAGCCACTAATATTGCTCATTTCAGAAAAGTATAAATTCCTAATACGCTCCAATTACGTATTCTCGGGTGTTGTTAGCACTTAGTTATTCCGAGTATTAGGAATACTTGTATTGTTTCATTTGTAGGGGGTGGGGAATGGGTACATCCGAGGGATGAATGTAGGAAATTTGATCTTCAATTAGAATGATTCTGCCTGTGCATGTTTCTAAACCCGGGTGTTAATCACTCATGGTATTATCATACATAGGTGTAAATTTTCTTCTACGCTTGAGTTCCATTAGGACGATTATGGTGCCAATGTCAGTTGTTCTCATGATAACTGTGCGCAGCGTGTATGGGACGTGGAAGGGCATGACAGATCATGTCTTACCCCCATAAACTACAACTGTCATATTTTGTGTGTTTGGAACTCGGTATCAACTTTGCCTTTTAATTACCAGGACGGAGCTGCATTAATCAGAACAATGGTTTCCAAGGAAGCAATTATCTTCCGCCAACAGCTTTGCTGCGTCATTGCCGATATAATATACCAATGGATGTCTGAAGCTTTTGGGCAAGCCACTACTATTGCTCAATACGGTTCTCGCATGAGTTTCGCACTTGGGCCCGACAATCGAGAATCTCCTAGATTAGCTACTCCCATCAGTGATTATAGGTACATCATCAGAGATAGGCGGCTCAAACTGATTTTTTCAAAGGTACTTGGCTCGGCAAGGAAAGATCCTGTCCTGATGGTGAGATTCTTCTGGGTTTCCTTTGTGATGTTGGTCTCAGCTTCAGCTTTGGCGTTTCACCGGATGTTGGTCACCTTGTCTGAAGCTTATTTGAGTCCCGCTGCACCATTTGCATCGAAGAGATCCTATGCTTACACCAGGTAGTGTTTCAACTGACTTTGGGCTTGCACAGTTGCACCTGCATCTGAAGAAGATAAACGCAGGCACTTCGGTGTGTTGATTCATCTGTCTATACATGCGAAAACTTACCTTAGACTTGCACCTTAGATGGATGATATGAAACCAGTATAACCTCAGAAGTCAGGTATCAAGGTTCATCACAAACTTCTGGTAAGGAGACCGATAAGATCCCTGGGCTAATGCTAAATGTAATGATATGGATCTATTACCGGTGCTAAATTTTGTGCCCCTGCATCTGGATGGTTACACTTGTAAGAAATGTATAAGGCAGGGAATAGCATGACAGTAGGAGTCGTATATTGCAATGTAATTAAGTTTTCTCCAAATAAAAAATACTCCCTCCGTCCCTTTTTAAGTATGTTGCCTCGAAATTTCAACTTATTTTCTCTCACATCAACTTTTACAACTTTTACATCTACTTTTCACTACTTACGTTTATCAATATAATAATACGCATTAACTTTTCAAAAATGAATCTACTTTTAAGGGCAAAATAGGAAATGTATCCACTAACTTTTCGAAACACACTTATTAAGGGACAACCCAAAATGAAAATGTCTACACTATAAAAGGGACGGAGGGAGTAAAAAATTTCAATAAAAGTAGCAGTGATGCATAAACACACTACCTTTGCATGAGACTATTATCTTTGGACTATTATCTTGAGGTTCTGGGTTTAGAACCAAGGTCGCAGCAGCTTGCTTGCTATGAGCATCTTCGATAGGTTAGTTAAAAAAGTATGCTGAAGTGTTTGTTAAAGCCTAAAGGTGTTAAAAAAGTATGCTGAAGTGATCAAACTAAGTCTTTTATTTTTCGAGTAATATTATATTGCATTGCTTAACACATACGAATGCTTTACGTAGGAAGCAAGGCCAATGTATATACATCCCAATGGCTTGAGCTTTTTTTATTTATTTATTTTTAAAAGAGAAAGTCGGTATTAAAAAGAAAAAGTACAAGCGATAGACTTTATGGGAGACAACGAGAACAATAGCTAAAAATTAACCAAAAAAAACGCCTAATCCCAAGAGGATTGGAAAAGCAACTTAAACATAAATTGGAATAAAACAACTCTAGCACCTTCATGGAAAAGAAAAAAGAAAAAGGAATAAGAGCATATAAAGGATACTAGTGAAGTGCACGGCGTTATGGAGCACGAAAAACATGAGGATCGCTGCAACTAGTCTCGACGGTATGCGTTTGTTTGCACTTAGGTCTTGCATAGTTTCTGAAGGCCTGAAAACTTTGAACATCGTTGAGGTCCTTGAGCTTCGGTTTTCACGTAGGAGTCCCCGGTTGCTTGGACAGTTGGACTAACCACATGAAACCTCCAGCCTTAGAAATACTAGCCCTTGAAGTCATGATCCGCATAGACCTCAGATACCTTATCATGTCATTGGATGTGCGAGCTATATGATGATCTTAATACCTAGAATCATTGTCCTGAAAGGCCATGATACACTTAGACTTGAGATTCTTCACACTTAAATTATCATTTATGATAGAAGTGTTTAGCACAATATCTTGGGATACGGCATTTGTGATAGAAGTGTTTAGCACAATATCTTGGGATACGGCATACTCAGAATCATTCCCTCTAAAAGCCATGATTCGCTTAGACCAAAGATTCCTCACACATGAATCACACATGAATCCTGATGTACAACATGAGCTTTTTCTCTAATCGTAGACTTCTTAATACTCGAATATTGAGGTTGAGTTTGCAACCTAACTATCATAAGAATAGGCTCACAAATAGACACATTTTGCTACCTCAACTGTGGTGGAAATCAAGTGCTCCACATTATAAGCAGGGTGGTCACTTTCCCCAGGAAAAAAATTCCCTTTTGGAAAACCTGTAATATTTTTAGTTTTAGTTTAGTTTAGTCGTAGACCCAATCCAAAAATATTTGACCACCCTATCCATAAAAGTTGAACACCCAATCCCAAAAAATTTGAAAACCTAGCCCAAAAAATCAACTCACAAATCAATTGAATGTAAATAATCCAATTAAAGGCCGTAGGTGGCTTCATAGCTTGCTATAGATGGTCAATTGAATAACCTAAAGTCTTTATTACATGTAGTAATTTTATCTCGAGTTTTGTTTGAAAAAATACATTAGCTGAAAACAAAGGACACACTCTCACCGGACGAAAATTAGAAAATTAGAGAGAATATTTATCAACTAGTATCGATATCGTGCTCTAGCTTCTCTCTGTTGTACAATCAACTCTATAGCTCAAAAAACAAGAGCATACGTCCAATTTCCTACTAGTATTTATGTGCCGTTTTAATTTGTTTGGACTTAAAATATAGAGAACATGTAGTTGTGACATCTTATGTATTTTCTTATTATTTAGTCGCATTATTCACAGTAATATAGAAATTTGTGTATATATGACTCGTTAATGGAGCTAGTAGAATTAGAGTAATTCTTGAACACTTGTTAAAAATTCTTGGAGCAACCACTGGTGAAACTATTTGTGGAAATGTTCGGTGCAATATCCGAGGAGTCACAATTCATAGGAACCTTAAACATGTTTTGGCCAGATCCTAACACCAGTGAGCCGGAGGAATTTCTGGTTTAAAAACAATCATCGAAACCCAGAATGAAATTAAATCGAGGGGTCCGTCCTTCATCAATATGAGCAGTATTTGAGGGGTTATTGCTTCATCAATTTCTATGGTACTTACTCCATTGAGTGTGCTCATACCCATTAGGGAATGCCAGTGGCATCTTGTCATTGGGTGGCTTGATTTGGGTTTAAACAGTATCTCTAATGATTTTGTCTGTTTCAATTACTACAACAGAGTAAACATTTTCAATTATGAAATTTGTGAAGACTAAATTGCATAATATGATAAAAATGAATTTTCAGTAAATTACTGAATCACATACATTGAGAAAGACATGCTAGAGAAATGAAAGAATGTTAATCTGAATTTAAGAATCCGCCTTAGTTTTGTATATTATTTGAGGTTTTTTTGTTTTTTTTTGGTTCGTAATCTATGTGCATAGGAAAACATCATCAATAGCTCCATAAAAGTATTTTTTTCTATTACGTTGATAAATATTTGCATTGTTGCTCATCTATCTAGTATATATATATAGAGATTGATAGTATATGTGTTTCGTCTCCCAAAAAATAAATTTTTTGAATCCATTACTATTACTGGATCTAATGTTATTCGACAAATAATAAGAGGCGACGTATATTTTTCTTTCAAAATTGAAGGTTATGGAAACAAAAAATCAACACAGTATAGGTGAGAAGGATTAGGCATGATCCCTTGTCATTTCAAATTTTGTGTCGTTTAAGTTTGTGTCAAAAATTTACCTTAACTTAGATGTGTGATATAATATCTTGACAGTATTTCGGTCTACTTAAGATGGTGTCGTGTTCAGGTTGACACCATTAACCTTTTTAGTGTAAAATTTGGAGAAAAAAAATCCAGTGTTACACATGAACAAGATGTTTGATCCACAACAAAATTAAACACATTTTCAATACCATCATAATTCTGTAAATTAGAATATTAATAAAAGATTAAGATTAATTAGTAGCAATAACTAGACCATGACATAAAGAAAACCCTTACCTTTTACAGTTTTAACTTAAGATCATAAAAGATAAACGGATTGATGATGAGAGAAATACAAAAAATTTCCACTTATCTACTATCATCAGGAGAAGGAAGGCCAAAATTGTCATGCTGAAGGACAGTAATAATGTGTGGATTGATGATCAAGAGTGTCTTAAGAGTCTAGTGCAAAATCATTTTGTTTCTTTATTTAATTACTCTAATGTTACCTTTAATCCTGACCTCCATTTGATACCCCATAACCAACTTTCTAGAGAGGAGAATACTAGCCTTAATAGACCCATTTCCAATGCTGAAATTTGGGATAATGTCAAGTATATCCCCCCTTCTAAAGCCCCGGGCCTTGACGGTATCCAAGCTGTCTTTTACCACAAACATTGGAATGTAGTTGGTCCTAAAATTTGTAACTTCATAAAGTCTTGCTTCACTGCCAGTATTATTCCTGCTGAGATAAACAAGACCTTGGTGGCTCTCATCCCCAAGAATGACAACCCTGACTCTGTCAAGATGTTTCGCCCCATTAGCCTCTGCAATGTTCTCTATAAAATCATCACTAAAATCTTGGTTTCTAGGCTTAGACCTTTTCTGGATAGAATTATCAGTCACCATCAGAGTAGCTTTATTTCGGGGCGTTCCACTAATGATAACATTATTATTACTCAGGAAGTTTTGCATACCCTTCGTAATAAAAAAGGAAAAAAAGGAGGCATGATTTTTAAAATTGATTTGGAAAAAGCGTATGATAAAATATCTTGGGAATTCCTTAGAGACACACTTCACTATTTCAATTTCACTGAGTCTTGGATTAACCTCATCATGGATTGTGTCTCCCAAGTTAGTACCTCCATCATCTGGAATGGGGAAGTTTTGCCTGAGTTCTCCCCTGAAAGGGGACTCAGACAGGGTGACCCTCTCTCTCCTTATCTGTTTGTGCTGTGTATGGAAAGACTTTCTAATATGATAAATGATGTTGTTGGAAAAGGGATCTGGAAGGGTATCTCTGTCTCTCGCCATTCTAACCCCTTGACTCACCTATTTTTTGCGGATGATCTTATTTTGTTTGGACAAGCTAACATGAGTACGTGCAAAAGTATCATTGATGTTCTGGATCAGTTTTGCAATATCTCCGGCCAGACTATGAACCTGCATAAGTCTAAGCTTTTCATCTCCCCTAATGTCCCAAGGAATAAAGCTAGAAGACTGAGTGCTCTTAGCGGAATATCTCGTACTATGGATCTAGGTAAGTACCTAGGAGTATTTTTATTGCATTCCAGAGTTTCTAAATCTCACTTTAACCACATCATTGAAAAAATGCAACATAGGCTTACAGGTTGGAAAGCTAACAACCTCAATCTTGCTGGGAGAGCTACTTTAATCCAATCGGTCACCTCTATTATCCCTAGCTACACTATGCAAAGCATGGAACTTCCTATTTCTATTTGCAATAGAATAGATAAAATCAATAGAAATTTTCTTTGGGGTGACACTGACACTAGAAAGAAAATGCACCTTGTCAATTGGCATAAAGTTTGTAAGAGCAAGGATAGAGGCGGCCTTGGAATTAGAAAAGCTCGTACCCAAAACAAAGCCTTTCTCGCCAAACTTGGTTGGAAAATGCTAACCAACTCTAAGAGCCTTTGGACCAAAACCCTTAGGAATAAATACCTTCATAATCATGACCTTCTCAACTGGCCTTCCAATCGGCCAGCTTCTCAAATTTGGAAGAGTATAGTTCGCACCAATTCTATTATGAGTAAAGGGGTTCAATGGACCATTGGCAATGGAGACTTGGTTAATCTCTGGTTTGATTGGTGGTGTGGGGAGGGTCCTCTCATCAAGCAGTATCCTGGACTACAAGTTAATAAGGATTTGAAAGTTAACACTCTTATTGATGCAAGAGGAAATTGGGACCTTTCTTATCTCATTCCTCTAGTTGATGGCAACACTCTGGCTGAGATTTTGAAAATCCATATCCCTACAATCGCTCATGTTACTGATACCATACATTGGGTTGGTAACCAGAATGGTACATTTTCCGTTACTTCGGCTTATGACCTCTTAAACCAAGAGGAGAATGATATTACTGGTTGGCAATGGCTGTGGAAACTAAAAATTCCCCAAAAACTCAAAACTTTTCTATGGCTCTTACTTCATAACAGCTTACCAACCAATCATATGCGTTCTCACAGAGGCATAAACATTTCTTATCTTTGTCCAAGATGTAATTCCAATGTCGAGGACTTAACTCATCTCTTAAGGAGTTGTAGTAAAGCCCGAGATATCTGGAAATACTTTCATAATCGCCATTGGAGAAGGGATCCCTCCGTGTGTTCCACCTCTGATTGGATCATATCCAATCTTAGAATTAAAGGGAAGGCAAGTGTGGGTAATGATGTTTCATGGAAAGTTCTTTTTATCGTTATACTTTGGCAAATCTGGAAAGATCGTAACAAGAAAAGTTTTGACAATTTAGATGTGAATCCGGATATGAGCTACAGAAACATCATTACCTACTCCTCCGAAATTTCGGAGGCCTTTAAATCCCCTCTCTCTAATGGTGCTCCTAAACATTTACTAATCAGTTGGCTGCCCCCTTTGACAGCGGGAGTTAAGCTCAATACTGATGGTTGTGTCTATGAAAGCAATGGAAAAGCTGGATTTGGTGGGCTGTTTAGAGATCACGAAGGCCAATGGTTACTTGGTTATTATGGAAAGCTCCAAGCAGTACCAATTTTAGAAGTTGAACTCTGGGGAATTTACAGGGGACTCACAATCATGCTCGAGAAGGGATACACAAATATTCTCATTGAATCGGACTCACTCACAGCAGTCCAACTGCTTATTGAAGACTCTGTGCCTAATCATCCACTTAGCAGTTTGATCCTTGATTCCAAACTCCTCATCGGACGAACACAGTCCTCTATCAAGCACATCTACAGAGAAGCTAATACGAGTGCAGACCACTTGGCTAGGCTGGGAGCCGAGCAGCAGGAAGATTTGGTAGTGACGGAGGAATCTCCTCAATCAGTCTGTATCTTTGTTCGGGACGATTGGCTCGGAAGGAGTCATGCTAGGGACTAAGGCCTTTTTTTGTTGTCTTTGCTACTTGAACTCAGACTGCTTGTTGTGTTTTAATTTTTTTTTTTTTTTTTTGAATTTCCGTAGCACCAAAAAAAAATATAAAAGATAAACAACGTGTCTTAATATAAATTGATAGGGGCACTTAGATATTAGTCCTCCAACTCACCTAGACTTATGTTGGCCTTGTTCGGTTGGCTACTAAGGTCAGATTTTTTCGGCAAAAAGTTAAAAATGGGGTCCGCACTCACCCCTTAGAATATTCAAAAATCTGGCATTGAAATTGTTGTATTGTACTAAAATATTCCATTAATTCTCCCATGGTCCCACTACATTGTATGAGAGAGAGAGGAGGGAGAGGACAATTGCATTACACGTTGGGTTTGGGGGTGAGAGGAGCCCATTGGCTCAATTTTTGCCCGTCAAAAGTGAAGTGGGTAGACAGACAATGTCAATATTTCAAATTAAGTTTTGGAAAGAATTTTTCAAAACCATAAACCGAACAAAGCCATTACCATCCTAGCCTTTTTTTCGGAGTTATGTTTTCATCCCCAAATTTAAACAAATCCTATTTTGCCCTTTATAGTATAAATATCGTGAGATTTGGGACTAAAACCTAGATTTAGATATAGGTGTAGAAAAATAGGACTGTTTTCAAACTTTGGGGGTCCTATGCTGCAATTAAGGGATTTGGTTATAAAAGAAAATCCCATGATTTTCTCTTTACTCTCATCCTGTCATGAAATAAAAATGATTGGATGAATGATGCACGATGACATCAGCAACATGACATCAACATGCCATTATGAAGGAAGTCTCAGGAAGGCGGTGGAATAGTATACCAAATTACACTTAAGACCCTTTAGCTATGGTATATTACAGTACTAGCCCCTGAACCTCCTCTATAAATAGGACCGTTAGTTTCATTTTGTATTATCCAAAAAAGTTGAAGAACAATACTCTTGTAAAAGAATGATGACGAGATTCTGAGAAATACTACAATAAAATGTTGTTAGTCTAGAAGAAACTATCTTTATAATATATCCTGTGTTCCGTTGTTTTATTTCCACTTTCATAACCCAAGAAAGAAAGAATGAGGGAGCAGCATGGTGTTAATTGTCACTGCCCTTTTGCACTACAGTTTCAATACCACAACGGAAATGGTTATTATTTTTTCACAAAGATTGGTTATACCTTCATCCAATTACCAAAATATTTTTTACCCAAAAAAAATGATACTTGAAGTATCCACCCATCCAAGTTAAGGATTTTATTAGTTCAATAACTATGAAATGGGAAATACCTGATGTACTTTAACCACACAATATGAAGTTAAAAAAAAAATACCTTAAGTATTTCGCAAAACATGAACTACCCGAAGTATTTTTTAGCAACAAGGTGGGCGAGTCTTCAAATATTGAATTCACTGCACCAAGCAAAGGGAAATCGCGAGTTTGACTATTGAGCTAGCTCCAGTGGTTATGCATATACGAGCAAATTTGTTTATTTATATTATAATATGTTCTCGAATGGATATGGAGACTAATTTCACAGATGATTCTCCAAATCTGAAAAATCTTGACATTTCCGACTATATGGAAGATGTTGACTAATTGGTGATAGGGATGCCTAAACCAATTAAGCTATCTACTATGTTCAAATGTGGTGTGTTTTATTTTATCTAGTAGTAGTGTGCTTCGTTTCCGCTAGGGGTGGTGTGTTTTACCTTCATCATGTAGTAGTCAAGTTGTTGCTTTCGAATAAAAGTGCTTGTTTTAATAATTAGTTTTGTTTATGTTTGAAGCTAAATGAAAACAACTAATGATTCAAAGATGAACACGGAAGATATTTGCTTAGTGGATAGTGCAACTACACATACTATTCTTCGGAATGCCAAATATTTTTCCAATTTAATAAAAATGAAAGCTAGCGTCAATACAATATCGGGTCCTGCAGACCTAATCGAAGGCTCTGGAAGAGCTAACATCATATTGCAAAATGGAACAAAATTATGTATTGATGAGGTTCTATACTCTACTAGATCCCGAAGAAATCTATTGAGTTTCAGAGATATACGTCGTAATGGTTATCATATCGAAACCACAAGTGAAGGAAGCAATGAATATCTCAATATCAGTTCTATGGTGTCCAAACAGAAGTTGGTACTAGAAAAACTTCCTTCATTTTCCTCTGGTTTATATTATACGACAATAAGAATAGTTGAATCACATGTCATAGCAAACCAGAAGTACTCCAACCCGAAGCTATTTATGCTATGGCATGATCGCCTTGGACATCCGGGGACAATAATAATGCGTCGGATCATTGAAAATTCAAATGGGCATCCGCTTAAGAACCAGAAGATTATTTTGCCAAGTGATTATCCTTGTAGTGCTTGTTCACAAGGAAAATTGATTATTTGACCATCTGTAACGCCCCGAAAATTGGGTACGTTAATAAATAATTTTATTTCTTATTCTAAAAATTAAAACTTTATTAAATCTCAAAATATGAATTCTCTAACAATAAATTAAAAAGTAACTAATTTATTACAACCAAAATAAATTAACCTCAAATCATTGTCTGAAAATTTAACCACTTGTTTAAAGTTCAACTGAAAAAGAAAGGCAGAGCCATCTAACTAACTAACTAACTAAGGACTAGTAGAGCCACGGCTTCCCCACTACGTATCCGTCTTGCTGCTCCATCGCTTCGAAATCAGCAGTCGGCTCCTCATCTCCTTCTGTACCTGGCGTTGGGGACGCCAGGGCCACAAAAAGGTAGCATTATGAGTGGTAAAATTACACTCTGTAGGACGACTAAAACTATCCCTTTACAAAAGCATACTCATGCAACATTTAATATCACAATGATTTCAATGAGCAATAAATAATAAACTAGAGCAATAAATCTCAAAACAGATAGGTTACTATTCACTGTTTAATCTTCTAGCAATCTCTTTTTCAATTTTCCAAATGAGTCATCACTACTCATCAACTCGTGTGTAAGACATTACCACAATACTTGAACATACTCCACGGTTCCAATTTCCAACCAAACACCCCGATAATCGGCATCAATTCCCATCCACAATATATCCCAGTACGTTAGGTTTTTCCCCTATATACCAAGCCCACCTCACGGCTTTAAAGCTCTAGGCATATATTGCACTTGGCTCAAGACTCATGCCGATAGAACGTCCCAACCCACGATTTCATTAACAGCTAAATATTTTTTTCTAACTCACACGATTCAAACACAATATTCAACACACTGAAATATAGTATTTATGCATCACATGGGTCTAACGATCACGTAAGTCCAATAATTCAAAAAAATAAAAAGCACGATACAAATAGTCAATATTTTCCACATATATGAGTTAACAATTTCAGTTTATTAAAAATAGTAAATTAACTCCATAAATCACGAAATTTGACAGGGCGGTAGATAATCAATTTTGGAACGAACTTTATGTTTCATCCGAAGTCTAGTTTTAACGTTAAATGAGGTAAAAATGGACAGTGAATGTGTCTGGAAACTGCACTGAACAGATAACTTCGAAAAATCGTAGTAAATCCTACGAACCTCGGATTGGAACGAGTTCTATATGAAAGTTGCTTAGCTTTTCGAGATCTACAACTCTACTGCTATAAGTTTTCACTGAATAGATCCAGAAAAGATCCTGAACTGCCGAACAGAAAGTAGTGTGCTCGAAATGTGTTTTGTCGCCTTAACGATTCGATTCCCACCATATTTATTGATTCTCCATCTCATTTAGATCCTTACAATTTTTATAAATACATAAATAAACACGTAAGCAGTAAACCTAAGTAAAAAAGAAAGTTTTAATGTCCTACCTCTTCCAACGATTAAGGGCGAGTGAAAAGAAAATCAAGAACGTCGGATACCGCAAATATAATTCTGAAAATAGCTGATTAAGGGTGAGAGAGATTTGCAACCGTGTGGGTGAAAGGAGAGATGTAACGCCCCGATTTTCGGAAGCATTATTTAAAATACTAGAAAAGATTTATTCAAAAGAGTTTCATTTATTAAACAGCGGAAATAGCAGAAGTTTCTTAATTTGGTTACAAACATAAATAAACATAGTACTTTCGCTGGGAAAATAAAATTACATTTGTCCCACAAAATAAAGGAAGGAATGGATATCTAGAGGTTTAGGTTCAGATCTTGATTCCAGTTCTCCTCCTGCATATGAGCAGCTACAAACTCCTCCGTCTGGTAATACGGTTCTTCTTCTGTACCTTCGTTACCTGGCGTAATATGCCAGGGCTACAATAGCACCATGAGCGAATAATCACTCAATAGCTAAACCCTACCCGAACCCATAACTTACAGATAACAGGATATATCATGCAATCAAAGTAAAGAGCAAATCCAATTTAATTACTATCCTTTAACTCAATGAATTCTAGAATCTCAACCTTTGAGAAACATCCTCCCGTGTCAACCACTAAGACTACGACCAATCGTGATTCCCTCCCCCCTTGCTTGCCCTATTTGGGAGCCCTGATGAATGGACTAAATTATCTACTTAGTCAGATTCATCAATGCCTCACAAGGATGAATTCCCCAGGGTCTGTCGATACCTTCTGGGCCCACGAGGAACTATCTGTAACCTCGGGAGTATATAGACTTGTCTGGTCTATAATACAAACCACCATTTTATCGCCTAAATTCATAAGGAGAAATCACGCATTGCCGTAACTTAGGGTTTTCGAATCTCTGGCTGTCTGCCAATCATAATCTTTCAATTCTCCAAAATCAACCGGCTATCTGCCGTTCAAATTCCCAACTCATCAACATCATCCGAAACCATCATTTCCATAGTCTACTATCATCATTCCATTTTTCCATTAACTTAACGTCTAGGTGATCTCTCAGTACGAGCACCAAACCCGGGAACCTATTTGTTCAGTCTATGTTATCAAGAACAATAAATAAATAAACAATCATCAATAAATAAATACCATGCAACAAGAATCATATGAACGAGTGTACAGACAAGCATGATAATTAAATGAAACACAATTTCAAATAAAAGTAACCAATCTTAGGAAGCTACTGACTACTTAGAGGGTGTACAGCCTATATGTTCTATTTCTTTTCTTTTTCCTTCGTATTGATCTTATGCGTACTCCGATCATTCGTGTGCCGATAACTCATATAACAATATTTAACCTTGCATTAGTAGTAACTAAATACACGTAAAAATAGTTATATTTAGGGAGGTAGAATTTAACTACCTAGGGTAATCGTGAACAACTAATGACGTAAAATCATGTTCTCTTTTCCTCTTTTGTTTTTACCGAACCGTGCTTACGTTTCAATTATTTCCGGATACACACATACAAAAATATATTCGAACTTTACATTGGTAAACTTTATACACAAAATAAATATATTTAGGGAGGCAGAATTTAACTACCTCGGTCCGAAGTTCTAGTGTGCAGCAAAGCTAAAATGGGATTGGGTTGACGGCTACCACGTACGACAACGGAGCTCTATAGGATGGCTATTTCGGCGCTGCCTTTTGGTGTGAAACGTAGTTGGTTTGGAGCGGGTTATGGTACTATTTATGGAGCTGAAATGTAGCGGGTTTCGGGTTAGTTTCAGGATCGGGTTTGGGCTATTTTTGTTGGATTTCAGAGAAAATGGGAGATTGATCTTATTTCTGAATTTCTGAACCTATGAATTACAATGCTCATAGAGCTCTTAAATAGACTCCCACCTACCAAAACATGCCTAACTTGCCTAACAAAACATGCCTAACATACCTAATAAAACATGCCTAACAAAACATGCTTAATAACATGTCTAACATGCCTAGTAACATGCCTAACAAAACATGTCTAACATGCCTAACAAGACATGCCTAACATACCTAATAAAACATGCCTAACATGCCTAACAAAACATGCCTAACATGTCTAATATAAAGATATACAAGAAGGGTACACTTAATAATATATATAGGTACTTAGTCAAGTTGGTGTAATGAGCACATAAGACCCACTCATGCATTTACATATTTGGACGCGTAAAATTTAAGAGAAGTTATAAAAAAAATGTATAACTACATGAAATGAGGATTTTCAAAAAAAAAAAATGTTATTCAAAAATACGGACCATTACAAGAGAAGTTGAAAGTCAATTAGTTCAAAGAAGAGAAAATAAATAAATAAATGAGGTGGTGTTTAAACTTTGAATAGTCAACAAAAAAATAAAATAATTGAAAGGGAGCAAGAGGAAGATGAAGAACCTGTTGAAAGAGCCAAGAAGAAAAATGTCCTACTTTCTTTCTTCTTCTTCTTCTTTTTTTTTTTTAACTTTGAGGTGTGAAGGAATGAATTAAATAAGGAGGGAAATAAATGGATAGAGTTTTTTTTTTTTTGGGTAAATCAAATGGATAGAGTTAGCCAACTAATAGGAGATTGAGAGAGAGAATTTTTAGGGTGAGAGGGAGAGAGAGGTACGGATGAATAGGTGAAAGTAGGAGAGAGTCCTATTGGGGAAAACTAGGACTCTTAAAGAGTCAAATTTATTTCTCCTAATGGAACCGAAATTGGTTGTGAAATGGAGACTTATATGGGAAGTAGATAAGGGAAAATTAGGATAAACATTAGAGACTGTTTTTTTTTATAACCACAACTAATAGGTAATTATCTAACTAACTACTCTAATTTATCCCTTAATAACAAACAAATTAATTAAACTTATACTCTAAATTAATAAAATACGGGTCTTGACAGCATCCCCTCGAAAATAAATATTGAGTCTCTTTCATTTTTGCAAAGAATTCAAGGGGATATTTGTGGGCCGGTAAATCCTCCATGTGGGCCTTTTCGTTACTTTATGGTTTTAATAGATGCATCCACTAGATGGTCACATGTTGCATTACTTTCAACTCACAATACTGCATTTGCTAAACTTTAGGCTCAAATAATCAAATTGCAAGCAAATTTTCCAGATCATCAAATTAAGACTATCCGTCTTCATAATGCGGGAGAATTTACTTCCCGGGCTTTTAATGATTACTGCATGTCTATAGGAATAGAAGTTGAGCATCTTGTTGCACATGTACATACTCAAAATTGATTTCTAGAGGTGTTGAGTACTGGTACTGGGTAGAATGGAGCTCATTGACAGAAGTCAAGCAAAAGCTTTCATGGAGTTTTGTTCTTTGGAAATTTTCTCTAGAGGCATTTTTTCGGTGTCTTTCCATCTGGTGAGAGCTCGGTTGATATAGGCGACGGATGCCGTGATTCGTTCACGTAAACAAGATTCTCACTCCATCGTTATGAGCTACTTCTGTAGCCTTTTTCGAGCTCAAGAAATCATATTTGAATCGTACCGTGTTCACTAAAGAAGACTGAGCTGCTGGGCATTTCCAGTTCCAGGATTCGCGCTGAAGAAGATGTACCGTACGGCATACACAGTTGTACCGTGCGGTGCAACTGTGTCCACCGTACGGTGGAAGTGGAAAGAATTTCAAAATTTTCAAAAGTGCACTATACGGCACACTTAACTTCTACCATGCGGCACAATTGTGTGTCCCGCGCGACACTGTTAGCAGGCCAAACTTCGAAGGGCAGTCCTAGGTACTACCGAACTTCGTTTTGCGTGTGGTTGGTACCTTTGGAAAGCTTGTTAAGTCTACTTTCTAACCCAAGTGGTTGGAAACAAAATAATTTGTCCATCAAAATCTGTGACGATTTTACCCTCAGGTGGTCGGAAAAAGAGTCGTTTTGGTAAAATCCTCATATCTCCCTCATTTCAAAACGGATTGAGACATATTATATATCAATAAAGAGGGTTTTTAATGTACTAGAAGATGTTGTATGGTAAGGTTTGTGTTGAAGAGATTTTCCTTGGTTTTCGAGTACAAAGTGCATTGTTTCAAAACTTCTGAGGCACATTTTGATCTCTATCATCATTGGGGATCTATCTGACCACGGCTTAAGGATATTGTTCCAAGATGTTTCACTGGCGTTTCTTTCATCATCCGGGAATTTAAAGATGTCCGGGGATTTCCAAATTGGGGTGTCTACAAATAATTATGTATATTAATACGTATCACTAAATAAGGATAGAAAAAGTATTTTACAAGTAAAAAGAATAAAAATATAAACATTCAAAATAACAAGGATGAAAACTTACATACTATCGTAAGCAGAATGATTATTTAATTACCTCAAATTGATAACTAAAAGACTAGGCCTAAAATAATGGGAAAACAACTCCATTAAGCACATAGTACGGCAAACATCTCCAATGATCTTGAAGAAGCACAAGAAAACTTACAAAAAGTCTCCGAACTTTGACCGCAATGCCTAATAGGCCCCCAAATTTAATGAAATGTTAATTACACCTCCAAACTTTGCACATTGCCTTCAATTAGGCCCACACCGTTACCATCCGTCAATTTTCTAACGGGAAATGCTGACTTGGCCCCCTTGCACTCGTATTGGAGGGAAATCGAAGCACATGGGACTCACGTGGCAATATAAAACATATATATCAGTGGGAAAACACTCGTGTAATCCTAAGAAACCCATTTCAAGCGATAACACCCCTCAGATTTCTTTAATACTCGTTTAATCTGTTTCTTTAATCCTCAGATATGAAACCTGGAGTTTGTAATGGCTTTTTCCATATCTTCGATGTATTGGCCATGTTTGCCATATGCTCTGTTTGTGATGCTAATATGGTAATGACTATGTTTTTACCCAAATAAAGGCAAAAGTCATATTGCAATATGTTTTTAAGCATAATGAACTAAATGAAAATAGGCAACAATTAGGAAGTACAAATTAAGTTTCATTAACATTAACATTAACTTGCCAAAATACACCACCACCGAGAAAAAACAGAGTGTCTTACAATACCACAAACTCTGCAAGGATTGTCTTCCACGAAGTTGGAGATGTCACCTGCCTTTCTCATTTTTTAGATGGGCGAGAGATGAGATGGAAGTAGGGCTTTAAGATCGGAGAGAGATAAGGGAGGTAGGGTTTTAGGGTTTCTTTGGTGTGTGATGGGTGTAATGGATGTATTTATAGAGAGAAGATGAGGGAGGGAGTGAAAAGGTGGGAGGAGACCCACTGACTGGTGTAATTTCTCTCCAAAACGAGTGCAAGGGGCCAGGTCAGCATTTTCCGTTAGACAATTGACGGATGGTAATGGCGTGGGCCTAATTGAAGCCAATGTGCAAAGTTTGGAGGTGTAATTAACATTTCATTGAGTTTGGAGGCCTATCAGGCATTGCGGTCAAAGTTTGGAGGCTTTTTGGAAGTTTTCCCATGGGTTAAAGGGTTTGTTGTCCGTTCATGTTATATTTGATTCGTGTCATTTTTTAACACGAAAAATTAAATGATTATCTACATCTTCTCGAGTTATGTGAGACTAATCTGTGTTCGTCGCGTTTAATTTTTGTATAATAGACTGGAGTCATATTCGTGTTCGTATTATGATAATAATAACAATAGTTGACCCAATCTCTATTCTCTGCGAAAGTTCTCACCCTAGCGAAATTAATGTAAATCGCATTCAATTAAGCATCACGGAGAACACCATGTCCCGCATCGCAATGGATCAAGCTTTTCGTTGACAATATATGTCAACCCTGGGATCTATAGTAGGAGTGCATATCGGCTTGGAAGCCCGTCCAATCTATCCATCCCAGCCCGTTTTTTTAGAGTTCGGGATAAATGTGTAGGCACATAGGCCATAAGGTCGGTCTGGGTTTGAGAAAATTCCTTGAGGCCCGACCCAATTAATATAATATTTTTATTTTAATGGGTATGTGTGTGTGTGTGTGTGTGTGTGTGTGTGTGTGTGTGTATTGTTATTGCTATAAGTCTTAGTTGTATAGGGTTTTTTTTTTTTTTGAAACGGTGCATCTTCTCTTTTTAAAGAGTAGGTTTCATCTTTGTCTTATTGCTATTCAATTTCTTCTCTTTTCTTTAAACAATTATTTACTTTAATACTAGGTTTGTTAGAACTTAGAACTATAACTTTTTTTTGACAATCTGTTGTCCGGGCCAGCTTGCGCGTACCTCAACTAATTTTGGAGCCCTAGAGGAAACGACCGGACACAACTCCCAGTGGCCCCAAGAGTTTACTGACAAAAAGAATTAATTATAGTTTTTACGGTTGTGAATTCTAATTTGTGATCATTATAGTTCATTAATTTTTTTGTGATACGCTTTAAAAAAATTAAATGGGCTTATTGAATGAGCTTGGGAAATTAAAAATTTACCAAGAACTGAGTGAATTGATTTTTTTCAGGGACCTTTAAAAAATTATTCTAAATCAATTGAGCGGCTCCGATCAATCATATGAGATCCGATGTAGGTTCCACACAATAATATATGAGCGGGGTATGAGCGAGAGGGTGTGAGAGTAAGACTTGTATGTTTGGTTGATAGTTTGAGAAGAATATTTTGAGAAATATTTTTGGGATAACGTTTGAATGAGTTTTTGAAAAAAGAATAATAATTACAGATGAGTAATTATTGGAAAGAGATATGGAGAGAAATAAAAATAATAAAATAATAATTAGAGAGAGAAATGAGAAATGGGAAGTGGACAAATATTTTTATTACTACGTATTGTACTTATTATATACGGCCAATTAACCGATTTGCGTTTTTTTTATAACTTAATTAAAAAAAATGTCATTTTTTCAACTTTATTCCCGAACTACGTGAAAACGTGCTCAGCAAACACGTTTTCTAGAAAACGTGGTTACCAAACACGCTTTCACAGTGGGTTAAGACCAATTAACCCGGAAAATTAACTTAATCCTAATTTAGCTTGAAAGCGTGTTTGGCAAACACGTTTTTAGAAAACGTGTTTGCCAAACACACTTTCAGAAAACATGTTTAGCAAACACGTTTTCTAAATTTTTTTAAAAAAGGGCAAAATGTCGATTCTTTTTTTCCCTTTTATTTTTCTCAAGACACAGCTTGCTAGTGTATTATGTATAATCGCTACTAATAAAACATTACATTTTTAGCCTTATTTAGCTTTGATAGGAATACACGCTCTTACAAAGCATGCCTTGGGGACCCCCCCCCCCCCCCCCCCCCCTATCACATGGCCGTGTCATGTATAGTGCCGTCGACACTACTATAATTGACACATACCTTTTCAGCCTTATTCAAGGCATGTGTGGAATCCAAAGCTCTTACAAAGCATGCCAAGCCACATAATGACATCCATTTACAGCTTTTGACCAATCAATCAATGACAACCCCCTGCCATCACACAAGCAATGACAGTTGACCACACAAAGAGTCGATGAGTTATCAATTTTAAATATACAACCATGACTCGATGACGTGTTAGCTTTATACAGGATTCACGTGACATTGCTTTAAAGATCCTTGGTAGAACCTGCACAATTCAGCTTTTACAACCTTTATTGTAAATTTATACCATCTTATTCATTTGTTTATAAATTAAGTAGGTTCTTTTCACATTTGTGTATCACAATCGAGCAATTCTTAGATACATGTATTACAATGGCAAACATAGGTTCAAGTTCTAGGGTTTGGTTACTTCCTAGGTTCAAGGACCCGTACTGGAAAGAAAAAATTACCAGTCCAAAAGATTATTCTGTCGGTCTTCGTCAAGAATGGAAGTTTAGGGTTGAAGAGCAAGAGGGATTGGTTGCTGATTTACATAACATGGGAGTACGCATTTCTCATCGTCGATCGCTGGATATGCCAAGAACAAATAGGCATGACTATGAAGCCGCTTTGGCTCGAATCAAAGAGGAGAATAATAGGATGTTGATGCGCAGGAGCAGATACTTCTTGCTTCAGCTAGCAACTGAGATGGCGGATGCAAATAACCGATAATTAACGGAAAATGAGCGCAACAAGGCGTTGAATAACGAGAAGTACCTATCCGACTACGCTATGTCTGATGAGGACATGTAGATCTCCTACTGTATTATGCGATGTATTGCTTCTACGTTAAGTGCTTGAAGTTATCTATTTGTAATTTGTTAAGGTTCTTAACTGGTGTGTCATTTTTAAGTCAAGTAAGTTATGTATTGATTATATTGCTAAGTAAGTTAAGTTTGTTGTGTTTTCTGATTAACTACAATTTACTTCTTCTTGTTTCTGTATCATCATTGATAAATCTAATAAATGATAAAAAGAAATTGCAATGAATCTCCAAAATATAGTGATAACATGATACTGGAATTAATATAGAGAGATTGCGAGTACAGGAAGATAAAAGTCACATCCAACAATGACATAAAAATACATAAGGAAATGGATTACAGAATTAAAATAAATTAGAGTTCCAATGGTCGCATAACTTCCATGGTTTTTGATCTTCCAATGCTTGCACAAGTTTCACAGTTCTTCATCGTCATCAGACATCTCAATGTCAGATTGAACGTCTTCGTTCATACTTGCCTCCATATAGAAATGAGCTTCCGCCATTAACCCCTCCTCTCTCCGTTCATTTGCTAAGCGTTGATAGTTATATCGAGACAAACGCATCTGCATGCGATTGACTTCTTCACGAATACGATGCAAGGCTCTTTTGTAGCAACTGTGGAGTATCAGTTGCCATTCCAACTGCTCGGCGATGTGGAATTGGGATGTTGAATGATCGGCAATCAAATACTAAAACTTCAGATAGTCAATCCGATACTGATACTCACGTTGCATTTGTGTAACAACCCTGGGTGTGTAGCGCATGTTTGGGTTCAGAGGGTATTCAAAATCATCATCAAGGTGCCAATGACGCCCAGTTGCTTCGAATATGTCACGCACTGTATACCTCATGCTTGGCTATTTGCTATACAATGGTTTGTTTTAGTAGCTATTCATACTTCTTTCTCCTTTTTATACACATAGCTGAATAACAGTCGGTTTAAAATATTAGTATGGTAATATTATTATTTTCCCCGTGGGGTCGCCGGAACCCATGGGTTTCAGGCTGCCCTCGGCAGTGTTAAATCCCATTCCTAACACAAAAAAAAAAATTTGGCAGACAAGCTTCTTTTTTTCAGGAGAATGCTCTTTTTCCCATTAAAGACCTGCACCAAGCAAGCGTATTGGAGCAGAAATGGAGAACCCTTTAATACATCAAAACGGTACAATTTTAGTGTGTGGCAGGGCCTGCTGTGAACCGCAGGCCCCCTGCTTCCCAAAAAAAGTGAATACAAAAAGGGGATAGGTTAGCTATTTCAATTGTAAAGAATTTATTGGAAGAGGCCACGTGAATACCACCACTCCTCAATGGGCCTTAAAGAATTCCTACATTAACAATCCCCACAAATCAACCCCACAAATCAATACAAATATGGCACAAACAAACTTTTGGTTTCAGCCATATATATACACGAAAAACACCACAGCAGAGCGAGAGAGAGAGAGGGCGAGTGAGAGAGACGAAGTAGAGAAAGAGACACGACGTGTGTTTGTGTGTGTGTGAGAGAGAGAGAGAGAGAGAGACGAAGCTAACCTGAGATTTTGAAACAGAGATCGACGAAGCACGAATACTTGAGAAGACTGCTGGAGTATATCTAGATGACCGGCGAAGTGATGACCGGCGGAGTGATGCGGTGAGCTGTGATCGGAGTGCCAAGAGCCGAGTGGTGGGATGGGGTCGCAGACCCAGAGAGGAGGGGTGAAACGGGGGAAAGTGAAAAAAGTGAAAAAGCCCTAGCTTTTTTAACCATAAAAGGAAATAATGTGTTACCCAAACACGTATTCTAAAAGCGTGTTAGCCAAACACGTTTTCTAAAAGCGTGTTTGCCAAACACGCTTTCAAACTAAATTAGGATTAAGTTAATTTTTCGGGTTAATTGGTCTTAACCCACTGTGAAAGCGTATTTGCTGAGCACGTTTTCACGTAGTTCGGGAATAAAGTTGAAAAAATGACGTTTTTTTTAATTAAGTTATAAAAAAAACACAAATCGGTTAATTGGCCAATAATACAGTCCGTGAACAAAAAAATTAGAGTCCCAAAATTCAGAACCAAAAAAATCAGATCTACATCGTTCAAAATCACAATCTACGATCACCATTCCGTCTCTCGCCGTCATGAGTTCTCCGGCGATTTCTGGAGTATGTCCCTCTCTCTCTGTCTCTCTCTCTCTCTCTCTCTCTCTCTGTGGTTTGATGATATACAACATACATGATGTATATATGGATATGGATATGTAACCTGTGTGTGCATTTCTCAATTGAAGAACCATTAGATCTGAAAATTCTTAGAGTTTCTCTCTCTACGATCGCTGTAAACAAGAACCAGTAGATCCGGAAATTGTTACAGTTTCTCTCTCTACGACTACTGTAAACATATTCCAATAGTTCGTTATGCGGAGAAAAAGTCTAAAGTCTTTAGCTGTTGAACACTATTTTTAACTTTCTTACTTCGCATCGTTTGCTTGCTCGCCTTCTCTGTCTATGTGAATATATGTAACATAAAAGTTTGTGCGTTGGATTGACAGGGAACGAGCTTATTCACTGGATTTACTAGGCTGTGCAAAGGCCTAGCTGTAGTGCTTGTTGGTGGACACATTATCGTTCAGATCCTCCCCTCTTCTGTTGATTATCTTGCCCTCATTCCAGCCAGGTTGATGCTCTTCTTAGTCTTTAAGTGATTTATGTACTGTTACGGTAGTGAAAATGGCGCAAATGGGAATGAATATAGTAATTATGTATGTATTAGACTCCTGGGGGCACACACCATGCGTGTGCAAATCGTGTTACGCAAAAGAGGGGAAGAGCAAAATCTTCATTGCGAATCCCTGATAAAATGTGATTTGTAAAAGTAGAGAGGGGAAAAGCAAATGTGATTTCTTGGCGGTCTTGGTAGTTTTGTTAAAAAAAAAAATGTGAGCCGGCCAACCTCAAATTCACGTTAACACCATAGATAGATATGATATGAATGAGCTGATTTTGGTAGTATTGGCAATGCTTTGATAATGTGGGAATGCCTTTTCAGTTGCAAGGGATAAGAACAATGGTCTTGCTAGTTGACATTCGAGGCATTTAGAAGTTATTTCATAATTGTGCTCTTTGACCCATGACTTGTCTAGTGTGCAATAACGAAATGCAATGTTCATGTAGTGGATCATGATTGTTTTTCTTCTGTTCAGCAGAAAGAGTTATTGGTTTGAAGAAGCATATGTCTAAATTGGATGTTGTCGATAATCTAGTAACTTACCATGTCGAGATTTGTCTTCGTCCAATATTCGCTAAAGTTTAAAGAAGCTTAGATTATACCCAGTTATAGCCTGGCAGTGGTTGTTTCAGCTTAGACCCTACCTCCATTTTTAATTTGGGGCTGGCTGTTAGTGTTGGGCAATGCAAAAAAGCATCATGAAAATGTATCATTGGCTCATGTAAATTGTTTTTGAAGATGGTCACTTGGCATCATTGGCGGATCATGGTTTTTTAGAGTTGGGCACCTCACACCAAGGGTTCTCGGTGTTCCATTTTCAGAGAATTCAACAATATGACGTACGTATATTTGTTACACACAAATCATCATGATAAGATCGAAAGGTTCAAAAAACCATAAAAAGTTGTTGCCCTCATTCAGAGTTCCCGAACAGGCACCTGTCTAGCCACCTAGGTAGAGTTGGGCACCTCACACCAAGGGTTCTCGGGGCATCATTGGCGGATCATGGTTTTTTAGAGTTGGGCACCTCACACCAAGGGTTCTCGGTGTTCCATTTTCAGAGAATTCAACAATATGACGTACGTATATTTGTTACACACAAATCATCATGATAAGATCGAAAGGTTCAAAAAACCATAAAAAGTTGTTGCCCTCATTCAGAGTTCCCGAACAGGCACCTGTCTAGCCACCTAGGTAGAGTTGGGCACCTCACACCAAGGGTTCTCGGCGTTCCATTTTCAGAGAATTCAACAATATGACATACGTATATTTGTTGCACACAAATTATCATGATAAGATCGAAAGGTTAAAAAAACCATAAAAAGCTGTTGCCCTCGATGCCAAGTGACCATCTTCAAAAACAATTTACAAGAGCCAATGATCTGCCAATGATGCTTTTTTGAATTGCCTAACACTAACAGCCAGCCCCAAATTAAAAATGGAGGTAGGGTATAAGCTGAAACAACCACTGCCAGTCTATAACTGGGTATAATCTAAGCTTCTTTAAACTTTAGCGAATATTGGACGAAGACAAATCTCGACATGGTAAGTTACTAGATTATCGACAACATCCAATTTAGACATATGCTTCTTCAAACCAATAACTCTTTCTGCTGAACAAAAGAAAAACAATCATGATCCACTACATGAACATTGCATTTCGTTATTGCACACTAGACAAGTGAAAGAGCACAATTAGCAAGACCATTGTTCTTATCCCTTGCAACTGAAAAGGCATTCCCACATGATCAAAGCATTGCCAATACTACCAAAATCAGCTCATTCATATCGTATCTATCTATGGTGTGAACGTGAATTTGAGGTTGGCCGGCTCACATTTTTTTTAACAAAACTACCAAGACCGCCAAGAAATCACATTTGCTCTTCCCCTCTCTACTTTACAAATCACATTTTATCTAGGATTCGCATGGATGAAGTTCAGTGTGAATGGTGGTGGTTCAATAGATAGAAACAGTGTTAAGCCATTTTGATGAGCAACTTAAACGTTTCATTTACAGTGGAGACGACTTGTTTGTGCGCACCTTGGGGTGGAATGACTAGAAAACATTCGTCAGGAAGATTACTGAATTAAAATAACATTGTCATTTGATTGTATCATTCGTGTTTTTCCACTAAGAAGTAAAGGTGTTTTCCCAGTAAAGGTAATTTGTGCCATTCTTAAGGATATGATGTGACTGAAATACTTTTTATTTTCTCCGTTACTGGACACTAAATATTTCTAGCTCCAAATAATGAAGCTGACTGAAGAGATAGCGATGTTTACGTTCTGGAATACTCCCTTTGCTGAACCACTGGAGGTTATTCTGCATCTTTATTTGCAGGACAATTCCCTTTGCTTGGAACCTCATAACAGCGGGTTACATTGAACAATCGGTGCATGGGGTATGTATTTTGTTTGCTGTAAAAATGCAAACTCGCTACTGCCTACTAATCCGTTCCTTTTTCCTCAAGAATGACCTTGTTGCTTTTGATATTTTTCCTGGAGCTGTTTTGATAGTCTCTTTGTCTCTAGGTGATCATCAGCACAATTGGTCTCCTTTTTATTGGGAAGCTGCTCGAACCCATTTGGGGTTCTAGGGAGTTCTTGAAGTTTATCTTTGTTGTCAACTTCTTGACATCTCTCTGTGTTTTCGTTACAGCTATTTCCTTGTATTATGTAACGAGGCAGGAAAACTATCTGTAAGTATTATGTTATCCTTGTTATATTAAGACTTGAATGACTTCTTGTTTTTCCTGTTTCCGGTGAAACTCTCTCTCTCTCTCTCTCTCTCTCTCTCTCTCTCTCTCTCACACACACACACACACACACTCCCGCGCACAACCTAGGACAATGAAAGAATCCAAGTAATTGGAAAGAGAAAAATGGCCCTCTCAAAGGATACATACCTTTGCATGCTATGATACTCATCCATCCTGCAACTCACCAGACATTCACAAACCTGGTTCTAGTTTCCCCCTTCAGTGAAAAGATGTAATACAGACTTTTTATTTGCATCTTTTGTGGATGTTTCTGTATCAGATCAATTCTAAGTTTCTTGCTATTCATTGGTTGATAGTTACATGCCTCTTTCCGGCTTCCTCGGGGTCCTATCTGGACTTTTAGTTGGCATCAAGCAAATCATACCTGATCAAGAGCTGCCGTTGTTGAAAATAAAAGCAAAGGTATGAATTTTGTAACTTTAGGTATTGTGTTTGTTTGATCTTTCAGAAACATTTTATGTCAACACCGGTGAGAAATATCCCGACTCTCTCTTTGGCATTGTCTATGGCTATATGCAGTGGCTGCCTTCTCTTTCAGTCTTGTTGTCTGTTGTTGTAAGCTTCTTTACAGCAGAGCCAGCAAAATACCTTCCATCAGTAATATTTGGTACGTATATGAGCTGGATTTACCTTAGATATCTACAGAAGAATCCAGAAACAAAACATAAAGGTGATCCAAGCGATGAATTTGCATTTTCCACATTCTTCCCTGAATTCTTAAGGTAATTCAGTGTCTTCTTTATTACTTTTTTGGGAAATAATACTTTGAGGTGCTGTCATATTATTTTAATAGTTGTGTGATGGATTACATGCAGACCGGTAATCAATCCAATTGCTTCAATATTTGATCGGATGCTATGTGGAAGAACTGCAACTTCAGATGAGGCAACGGGTTATACCATGGGTGGCGCCCCATTACCAGGTTCTCACCCGGTTGAGGCTTCAAGGAGGAGGTAATTATCACGCTGTAGCACTAAACAATTGCATGCGGGAACATATCAGGAAATGAGAATAAATGTTGCATTTGTGTGTAGTGCAGATTGTACAATTCTGCTCTGAAGTACTTGATAGTTTTTATAGCTCAAACACCTGTTGACTGGGAACATAGGTGACTCTTTTCCATGAGGAAAGCTTGAATGAGTTTGACAAGGGTGTTCATCCAACCTCTATTTGTCAATTTATAATGCCTGTGAGGAAGAAAAAGGAAAAAAGACAACTTAATGATTTAGGGTGTATACCCTTATGTTGACTAGATTTTTTCCTGGAACCTCTTCTATTGTTTTTGTTATCGCTCACAAGTAGGTAGTCCTATCTCATTCGTTTATGGTTCTAATGGAAAAAATACTCCTCATTAACGAAAACAGGCGTTTACACCTTGACAGCATTAGATTTAAAAACAACCAATCACTACAGTTCATCCAATGGTAAGAGGTGATGTTTTTGCACCATCTTGAGAGTTATGAGAGAGAGTGATGATCATTGCATCATGTGTTAAATGGAGTTTTATATATCAAGCACATTCTAATGCTCTACCAAATACTTCTCCTTTAATTAGTGTGCATACGTAAACAATTCTTGTCAGCAAAAAAGTGACTGCAATACTTGGATTCCAAACGGGACAAGGTGACGTGCCTGTAGCACTTTGTATTCTCCATTATAATTTTTGCAAAATAATTGTTCTGTCAATAACCATTCAGAAGGGATGCATGTCACTTATTTTAAGACAAGCAATGCAAAATTGTATAAACTGCGAGTTTCTTTATCTTTTTTCCCTGAGCCAAAAAGGACAGCTTACGAAGACAGTATCATATGGTGCTGGCATGAAATTAAAAGTATCTGTAGAACGACATTTGAAGAGCTCTTGAATGGTATTCTTGTAGTCGGGTATAGTTCAAGGTCGGGAATGTTTTACCGTAAAGTGAAAACTGCTTCCTCACATGTTACTTAAACTGCAGGGAAAGGGGTGCTCGGGCACTGGAAGAAAGATTAGCTGCTGACATGTTGGCTGCTGGAGGGAGGGACGAAGAATCAAAAAAAGATGCTGCAGAGAATGTATGATCTATTGATAACCCTTGTTGGATATCTTTCAGCGTTCTGGAGGACAGTTATGTCTTGTGTTTTGCCTTGCGGTTATTTGGCTAGCGATTCATCTGTACCATGGTTAATCATATAAAAGAGTTCAACAGAAAGTGTTCAATGATATCTTTACTTGTATTTTTACAAGCTTTTCTCTTCAAGTGCTTCGCGATTTATTATCTTTGGAAGCTTAGTTGTTTATATTTATGTACATATCCATCTCTCTATCTATATTATAAAAAATGCTATGAACAGCTCATTAGGTTGTTGTTGAGGTTTAAAAAGTTTGTTGAAAAGTATAAAAAGTGTAATAGAGTGTGTGAAAGTGTATTGAAAAGTGTAAAAACTGTGTTAAGAGTTTTTGTGTGTGTGTGATTATGTTAGCTTATTATTGACAGCCCACCCTATATAATATAAGCAGCAGCCTTCTTATCAAGTATCCCGGACAAAGGCTAATTTCTGGACCTCAATTCTCAGCCGTTGGATCTCATCCAACGGCTCTAAAAAGAAAGAAGTTTGTGGGTCAGAAACGGGTAAAAAAAATAGCTTCGCGGGTCATAATAAGACCCGGATTTAGGTCGAAGGTCATAGCTTCACTTTTGTTGGCTAGACGAGAGAGCGAGAAGAGAGAGAAACGACGAAGAAGAAGAAGATCGCACATCCACTCCATCTTCCCAGACTCTGATCTAATTGAACCACCACCGACATCTCTCTCTCTCTCTCTCTCTGGCTCTCTATCTATCTCAATTTGTAAAGTTAGGGTGGTTTCTCAGTTTCTGTGAAATTAGGGTTTTTGTAAAGTTAAGGTAAACTATCTCTCTGTGGTTTGATTTCTCTGAGAAGATTAACGTAGCCGATTATAAGTTTTTTTTAAACACCGTAAAGTGAACGAGTTATCATGCTATATGGACTCAAACACGAATGTCAGGGTAAATAATTTTGATCCCCCACTTAAATGGTTTTTATTGTTTGTCTTAGACCTTTACGCTCATATTGGTTGTCTGACAAAAGTAAAGTTTAACACTTGAAGATGATGAAACTAATACCAAGTCCAGTGGCAATGCACCAAAAGATGGTGGTATTCTAGTATGCATAAAACACGTAGTCCCCTATCAGTTGCAAACTTATAACTTGTAAAATACAGTTTACCTTTTAATTTTTTCAGTTTCTGTTAAATTTTTGGACCTGGATTCGCTCATTTCTTGGTTGTGAATTTTTCTGGGTTCATTTTCTCATTGGTTTCTCTATGTTTCTTGTTTTTTTTTGTCTTTCATTGGGATAATGAACAGACGCTAGAGGAGATAGACTAATCAGTTTTTTTTTTTTCGTTAATCCTAATCTACCCTATATATCCTAGGGGACTTGGGGAGGGGGAGGGGTTCTTACGGGAATCGAACCCTACCCATATGCATGGGAGTATAAAGGGAGACACCAACTACACTCCAGGTATCATACTTGAAATTTAATGCAAGAAAACAAAGTTATTTCTTCATTTTGTGTCCCTATATTTATAGTAACCTACATGCAGTTAAATTTAATGCAGTGTTTGAAAGATATAGAAGTATTTTCGCCGTCACCATTTCAACCGTGTTAATCATCTGCTAATTCTAGAATTAGTTTACACTCCTTAAGTGAAAAATGACTTGATACCAAGAATTAGACAACATTTTGATAATTTAGATAACGTTCAACCATTTTACAATAATTATGCTAGAGAATCTGGATTTTGGTATGCAAATCAATTTCAGCAAGAAGAATAAGGACGATGAAATTATTAGAAAGGAGTATGTTTGTTTCAAAGAAAGGGTGAGGAAAAATATTGTAAAAAATTCTGAACCCATTATTCTGAAACGGGGGTTGACTAGAGAGGGTTGTGAAAGACGTACCAGTCAGTTGTGTGTGTGTGTGTGTGTGTGGGGGGGGGGGGGGGGGGGGGGGGGTATCTTACGAGAAAAACTGGATTTGGGGCGGTCTCATCCTTGAGTGTCAGGTTG
>JAXBDA010002172.1:0-45250 GCA_036023075.1 Gaultheria prostrata | reverse complement strand
ACAGCAACAAGAGTCAATTGAAGTTGATGAGCAAAGCAATGAACATAATATGCAGCTTCATTCTCCCTTAAAATTAAAGCTTTGAGACCATTGAACTCACCTCGCATATTACTTGCTCCGTCATACCATTGCCCACGTACTCTTGATAAACTCAATCCATGGCGAGCAAACAAAGACTCAATCATTTTAAGTGATGGAGCAGTGGTACTTGAAACGTGCACTATTCCAAGAAACCGCTCTATAACAATGCCCTTTTTGTTAACATAGCGCAATACAACGGTCATCTGTTCTTTGTTGGAGATGTCGCGGGACTCATCAACTAGAATTGAAAAAGATGCTTCACCCATATCCTTCAACATAGCATTAGTAGTCTCAGAAGCTGCCGCATTCACTATGTCTTTTTGAATATCATGATGGGTTAGTTTGAGATTTCCCGGAGTATTTCCCAGCACCACTTTCTTGATAGCCTCATTGTGATCTGCTAAGAACTTCAGAAGCTCAAGAAAATTCCCTCTGTTACTCGAATCTTCGGATTCATCGTGACCACGAAAAGGTTGACCTCGGCGCAAAAGGTGTCTTGCACAAACAACCGTTGCATACAAGCGAGTTCGGTAGTCAAGTTTTTCTTGATTCGAATGCTTATCGAAAACACTTTGAATATGTTGGGGTTGCCTCATGAGAACTTTCACAACTCTTCACAGCTTCATTATGAATACTATTAACAGCTCCCACATGAATTTGAAACTTTTCTTTTCTATTCCAAAGTCTAAAACCCTCCGTAACAAAAGCATCGCCTCCATGCTTACCGGAATCGGGACGAAAAAGATAACAACATAGACAAAATGCTGCATCCTTTACAATACTGTATTCCAACCAATTTTTGTGCTCATTGAACCAAGATTGATTAAACCGACGCATCAATCCACTAAAATCTCTTTGAGGGAAATTGTAGTGAATAGGTTGACATGGGCCCTTTTGGAGATATGCTCTTCTTATTTCATCTCTATCATTAGGATGATATGAGGACATTTTAGGTCGTAGCCCAGGATCCGAGGAAAGATTATCCTTGTCAATACAACTTCGCTTCGAAGAGATTTGGGGATTACTATCATCAAAAGTTTCGATAGGAGATGACTCTTGTACCACACGTGGTTTTCTTATAACAAATTTTTCCATGATGCCAACTAACCAATAAACAAAATTAAAAAGTATCAATACACATTCTACTGTCAATATAACCCTATATTGTAAAATGTAAATGCAATCAATCTTTCACAAAAACCAATAGAGTAGCACATATAAAATTACAAATCTATAATCTAAATTACCTATCACTTAAAATAACAAGGAATAGATTAAGAGAGAGTTAATGGTCTTACTTTTTAGGCAAAACTTGAGAAGTGTATAGTCTGTAGAGACAAACAAACTCCCAATATTTAATGAATCTATCCAAATTCTAGCATCTCATCTTGACTGGTAGCTGAAACATTGAAGGAATTGATAAGTCAATTATTTACATTCATTATTCAAAAAAAAAAATGATAAAACCTAGGGTTGACTGGTAGCTAACATAGAAGGAATAAAAATGGGTAAAATACAATATTAATACATTACCTATGAGAGAGAGAGAGGTGGGCAGTGGGCTTCGAAAGAGATCTTGGAAGAGCCAAAGTAAGACTCTTTGTCGGTCGGTCGGTTTTGGTCGCCAGGAGTCCAGAGAAATGTCGAAGAAGAAGAAAGGTATGTCTGCCGACTCTGCTCCAGTGCTCTTTCCCATACCTTTTGTTATTTGGACTTTTGTTTGGGTTTTAATTTTTTGGGTTTCAATTTAACTTGAACTTGGGCTTTTTTATTGGCCCAATTGTTCAAGACTTGGGCTTTTTTTTATTGGGCAAGATGTTCAATTTGTTAGGACTTGGGTGTTCAATTTATTTTGGTTTGGGTGTTCAATAATGGAATATCCAAAAATTTCTACATGTATTCTAAAGATTTTTTTTTTTTTTGGGTGGTCATGTGACCATTGAAACACCAAGGTGCAGCCGCCCCTGACAACCTCCAATGACGTCGTTTTGGAGCAAGTCAAGTATTGTGTTAAATGTTGTCCTGTGGGGTTCACTTAGGGGATCCCATACAATCGATCCGAACTGTTCAATAATTTTAAAATAATTATGTGAGTAGTCTAAAACAAAATCAGAATTCGTTCAATTTTCATTCAGAATTCAGGACTTCAGAATCTTGAAGAACAGTTATACGATTGTGTGCTCAGTAACCTCTTGATCTGAACCATAGGTCTCGTAAGGCTCGTTGAGAAGAATATTCAGTAAACAAATTATCTTGATCGGATATCAATATGTATCGAAATACTAAAAGTATGAATTGTTATAAAAAGTTACTATGGTGGTAGACCAATGTTTACTCCATCAACTCGAACCTTTTTCTTCTCACATAGACACTGCGGCCCCCTCCATGACCACTTGGGCAAGAGGCCTCCATCAATTCCTAGTTAAAGATGGGATGTTTGTATTGCTCCTTGAAAAACGCAAACGCAATTTGTGTCATTTTAAAAAGTTTGAGGGGGAACTTTTGTCATTATAGGAAACCTCAGGGAAAACTAATGTAATCTGATATACTTTATATATGCTCTTCTGCTAAAACTATCGTCGTATACTATACGCAGCACTATTCAACTCACAATTCTCAAACCCTGAGATCGGAGAGGTGATCTACTCGCAACTCTTTGATTAATTGAATTCAATCTTTTCAACTGGTAATTCCTTCGTGTTCAATCTTCAATCTCCAATATTTTCTACACTAGCACATTTCACATGCAATTTCATGCCCTCAATCTCCAATTTTTCATGTAGCGATCTACGAAATCAAGAATACGTCAAGTTTTTTGTTGTTTTGGGTTTCTAGCAATTGAGGATTAGGCGATGCTGAGAAAACTATGTTTCTCCTTTTGATCAGCCCCTTTGAATTTAGGAATTTGATCAGAAGAGAAAATAAATGATTAGATTTTCTTACCGATGGATCATTTGGATTGAGTAATTTAGTGAGAAATTAAGAGAAAAGTAAAAATATGATTTTTTTTTTTTTTATTAGCTTCTTTTCCTTTCTTAAAAATCTCAGCAAAATGGTTAGATTTGGTGAGAAAGGGCTCCCCTTCTTATCACACCCTTTCTCACAATTTAAAAGTGCGATTTGATGATATGCATGATCGTAAAGTTATGTATTGTTATGATGGGGTGCAGATTGAGATGACTGACAAAATTTGAAGAGTGGGGGTAGGTTTATCGTGAAATCTTTGTGGCGGAAGAGAATGGTGTTAGTATTGGCAATTGGGGATCTGCACATCCCACACAGGGCACCAGATTTGCCCCCGAAGTTCAAATCTATGCTTGTTCCTGGCAAAATTCAGCACATCATTTGCACTGGAAATCTGTGTATCAAAGTAAATTCTTTAATCCTATCAACCTTTTAGTTTCATCCTTTTTGGTTGTTTTTACCAATTTTCTTGAGATCAATTTCATTTTACCCACTTTGATGTGATTCTCACCTCTTAGTATTTGCACAATAAGTGTTAGGTTTGATCTGTTTAGTTCGATTGTAATGTCCCCCAATAGCCTGTGTTTGGATCATGGATTTATCAACGGAAACAAAAGAAAAAGTTTAGTGTTGTCGCTTCATCTTTCTGTTCCTCGTTTATATCCCTCTACAAATCCTTCATTCAAATATAGCCCTATTGTTTGGAACTGCAAAATGACAATAAAGCCACCGGAGAGTGCTTTTAGTTGAACTACTATGTGCCATATAATGACTTGATGGACACAACTAAGGCTCATGGCATATCTTGCTAATATAACTTCTGGTGGAACACATGAGAGGACAAATGAATACCATAACGATTGGTGGCAGCAATTTTGGATTTTTGGTAGCAATTATGCCCACCATGGTTGAGGTTGCGATAGACAAGGCCCAAAGCTATTGCTTCTTTGGTTGTTTGAAGAGTTTTCAGGGGTCCAGGTGAATACCTTGGATTTGTGTCCTTGTTTATGTTGCCAAATGGATCCACTGGACCAAGACCACGTATAGCTTGGCGACTTCTATCTTTTAGCTAAAATGAAGGAAAGGGCAGGTGAGACAGGGGATAACAGTGGACTTTTCATGGTTTATAAGTTTTTAGAAGAGGCAAAGGACTTTCCCAACTCTTTGCATACTGATGATGCCAACTTTATGCATCATCTATATTATTGCTGTGATATTGATTACTAAAGCTTTTCAGTCATCTGATTTTTAGATCAGGTTTGAGGTATTTGCTTTGCTTTTTGGTAACTATTTTTAACTTTGGACTTCTTAAATGGAATTGGGAGGGGGTGATTGCTAATGTTATTGAAACAAAGACCTCTCTATAGCAAAGGAAAGGAAATATTTAAATCTTTGTAGCACTCCTATTTTTCTGAACCCATACACTCTCCCATGCATCTCCCCTATTCTAAGGTTGACATGCTCTGCTCCGCATTTTCATGAGGGGGACGAAAGATGTTGCAAAATGTATCATGATATCTCGTAATATCCTTGACTATTGATGATGTTGAAGCAACTTATCTCATTTAGGTGGTTGGATTCCCAGTATTCTAGACCCATCCCTGTATGGAAAAATCCTCCTAAGGTAGGCAATTTATCACAACGTTTTTATGTAGAATCTCCTCATATCTTCAATGCTACCCCTCGTATGGTTTCCCTTAAGTGGCATCTCATGTTGACTTGGTTGGGCATACAGATATCTGTAAATGAATTAAAATGGTACAAACAAAGCATAAGGGAGCAGTAGGTACTAGGTAGAGTAGCGATTGAAATGCGTGTGCTATACTTCACACTGAAGGGCTGTCAAGTGCTTAGCCATCTTGAATTTGAAAGATAACCTCAGGATTTTTCATATATATGCGAATGAAATAAAGAAATTGGATGAAAATGAAATATCGCCTCAGCTACTCTGTTGTCTTGGAATTCCGATTCAGGTAGCGGTCTCTGTTATATGATCTTGTCTACGAGTATGGTATGTAGGTGCATGTCCTAGCGTTAGCCTCTTAACACGAAATCTTGGGATGTAGGTAAATCCTGAGCATTTAATTTTGTTGCATATCGTGCAATATGTAGATTATATCAACCTAGCTATGCCCATGGTACACTATGGTACAATTAGCCATGCTACACTATATCAACCTACATATAGTCGAAAGTTTAGGGAAACTCTTCACGCACCAGTTAGACCTCAAACCAAATCTAACGATCGTATATTTACTTGCTTTTTAGTTTTGAGGTACTTCGTCTTCCTATGCACTCCATTCAGATGTGTATTAGATATTGATTCTGCTGTCAATCTGATTGGGCACACTAATAAATACACGAAGGAGGAGAAATTCAGGCATTATTCATGAGTTGTTCGTCTTGCTAAACCATGTGCACCAGCCTCTGATAGGAGTGTTGTCATTTTCACAACAGGAAGTTCACGATTACTTGAAAAGCCTTTGCCCTAGCTTGCATATTACTCGAGGGGAATATGATGAAGATGCCCGTTATCCAGAAACCAAAACACTTACAATTGGACAATTCAAGCTTGGGTTATGCCATGGTCATCAGGTTGAATTTTCTTTCTGTTTTTGTTTGAAAGTTTATTTTGTAAGTACATTGTGGTAGTGCTATAGGAAAACTTTTTGAACTAGTTTTTGGCGACTACATCTATTCCATTATTAAGTTTCCATAACACGTTTTACTATTGTTGTCATCTCATGTTTGATAAATTTTCATTCTTAACAGTTAACGCCTTTCTACGAATCCATTCTTTTTATCCTTCAATTTTGTACAGGTTGTCCCTTGGGGAGATCTTGATTCTCTAGCCATGCTTCAGAGACAGTTAGATGTAGACATCCTTGTTAGTGGTCACACCCATCAGTTCAAGGCATACAAACACGAGGGCGGTGTTGTCATTAATCCTGGATCTGCCACCGGTGCCTACAGCAGCATTACATATGACGTGAACCCGAGTTTTGTGCTCATGGATATTGATGGCCTTCGTGTCGTTGTCTATGTTTATGAACTCATTGATGGAGAAGTGAAGGTTGACAAGATCGATTTCAAGAAAACCGCCACAACTGCTACCCATTGAACGCATTGATCTAAGATTCTGCTGAAATTTCAATGCTTTTGTTCTAAGATTCTGTTGAAATTTGATTTCTTTTTGGTTAGCTCACATTTTGTTGACTCTTTAAATTGGAACTATGAGGATTCTGCTATTTAGTTTTTGATGCACAATCGACATTTTGATAACTGTATTCTTGTACAGAATGAAGGATTGAAGTTTTATTTTGAAATAAACTTTAAGTTTGGCACTGTATGATTCTACTACTTATTTTGTAATTAGAAGATATGATCATCCTTTTGTGTCTGAGACGTAATTCAAGACCGGGAAAGGGCTTAGCTTAAAACATTAGCTTTTGTCTACATTTCTTCTCCAAAAAAGGTATGTCTACCGAAAATTTAGCGCATAAATATTACAAATGCCCGCTGTGATGTGGGTAGGAAGCAATGATCCGTGGGGAAGAAACTTCAGTTGAACTTACAAATGTATTACTACAAGAAACGATGTTCATTCATTTGGTTATCATACACGACAAAGGAGAGTTCCAAATGGTACAATTTTTAAGCCTTGCTTGTTCATTTCTCGACGATGAATTCTTGGATTTCAATTCCCGTGTGCCGAGCACCGCCCTGTATTCTCAGCATAACTTCATCACCAACTTTGAGTGAGGTCACAGGTATTGCTTGACTTTGATGTCCATTTCCTGCAGAGTAAATGGATTTAGTTTGGTAAGGGAAAAATGGGAAGAGGGGTCCCTGCTGTGCACATGGTGCACGGTACCGTGTGGTGCGGGGCATCCGGCCGTCCATTGTGAAAATACACGACTCGGATTTAATCCAAACAATGGACGTCTCGGATTTACATAGGGTTCGGATTAAACCCGAGCCGTGCATCTTCGCAATGGATGGCCGGATGCCCCACACCACACGGTGCCGTGCACGGCAGGAGCTCCTCTTCCGAATGAATCTTATGTCCATTCTCTGCAAACTTGAAAATAATGATGAATCCAGGACTAGGACAGACCTCGTTGGGAAGGCACAAAGGGAACTGTTTCGGCATTCTGAAGAAGGATGCTATAAGGGGTGTCATCTGAATCAGTCTGCAGCATCAAATGTTTAAGGATTAAAAGTTGCACTCGTCGAATGTTACATCAAGTTACTAAACGCATCAGGAACTAATTCGAGATGAAAACCTTATTCTAGCTTGCTTACAGAATCAATAAGATAGCTATAGCCAGATGCCATAATAACGGCAGGAAAACAAAGATAACACGGGAGAAATTTTGGTTGCTGTTGCCCACTTTCACTATTGTGAAGCATTCCCTGGGTATATGTTCCGTATGGTATAAACAAGCAGCACATTAGCAAAACATTTAACATTCCAAAACTTTATTTAAACTCAATCTTTCCTGGGCAACATTAACATTCCTAAAGTTTCTTCTTTCTATACTGTTCTGGGCAACAAAAAAACAGCAAATGCAACTTAAATCTCATGGTTAAGAGTAAACTAAATTATCGCAAAGTCAATATGTTCTGCCTGATATTCTGAGTCCAATTGTGATACGATGATGTATATTATTGGTACCCATCACTAACATATTGGAGGGCTTCAACTTAATCTCACAACTGACTCCCCACAATTTGTTTCAGGTCGAAAATAATTAACATCGAGAAATTCTGCTAGAGAACTTGACAAGATTCTTGTATTGAGCACGTCAAAAAAAGAAAAAGGAACTTGACAATATTCTCACTTCCACTATCTTGCTCACTAATTTCAATGATTAACAACATAAAAGTGCAATTGTAGATGATATCTCAGTTATTAATGTCAAGTTTCTTCAACTCCAATTAATGACAAGTAAGCAGTCTTATGATGCGCGAGAAAACATTGAGGTATATAAACATGACCAACCTCTGCCTCCACGAGGATTAATGGTCGGGTCAATCTTCACACGTTATTAATGTTAAGTTTTTACAACTCCAATTAATGACAAGTAAGTTGTCATATGATGCGGGAGAGAACATTGAGGTATAAACATGACCAACCTTTGCCTCCACGAGGATTAATGGTCGGGTTTCAATCTTCACACGCCCAACGATTGCACCTCGTTGCCTACCATTTTGATCGACAACAATTACGTCTTTGCCTGCTTTCAACTCTGAAAGGTAGCAGGTTTTTCCTCCGGGAACAGCAACATAGGCGTGCACAGGCCCCTGTTGGTTATTAAGCAACAGTAATATTAGGAAACAAAACCTGAAGAAATGACGATTTGCACCTCTCACCATGGTTGTGTTCGGAACACACTGATAAACAATTGATTTCTCAAAAAGGCTCTATGATTCTACAACTCAAAGAAACCAACTGCATAAAGGACGGTTTATGTTCCTTACAGCAGTTGAGCAGGTCATTGGTCTCTACACCCATTATAACCAATAGAAACTGCAATGGGGCAAATAATATAACAAAAGGTAGATCGGATTAAGGAACTAATATCAGTTTTGTATACTATTTACTCACTTAACTAATCTCTTCTTGGCATCACATAAATATGGGACAAAAGGTGAAGACAATTTATTACACTTGCTTCAATATGCAGCCCTAAGCAGACACCATAAATTTCTGCCGGACTGCTGGCAACAACAAAACTTGCGAAAGAGTAACTCAGCTAGTCTGCGAGAAAAAAACTGACCGCATTGACTCGGAAAGGCCTGCTGGAAATATAATTGGACTCCAAGCATTCTGAATGAACAAGGAAAAGCCCTCTAGCAAAGGATCCAACCTATGAGAGAAGATACCCATACACCAGTAGGGCTTGTGTTATATGGTTAATGGGGGCTGAAAATTGTATTAAAAAGCACGGATATATTAAAAGAAAATAAGAGCAAACCAGAAGCCCTTCACCAGGTCTCAGGAGGCTACAGAGATCCACACAAACTCGATCACCCATTCCAGCCATTTGAACTCGAGTTACAGTGGCTTTGGTCAATTCCAATATATTGCTTGCTTCATTTCTTCTGTCAAAATAGTCCTGATAAAATTACCATTGATGAGGAGCAATGCTTTCACCGGGTAAGAAGCCCTACACTAGAAGGTTTACCTTCAGCTCAAGGACAGCCTTCACATCCTCAACTTTCAAAACAACTCCACCTATACCCAATTCCAAGGCCTACAAAAGAAGAAACGTGCAAATGTACCGTCTGCTCTTCACGAGAAATTTTACAATTTGAGAGAACAACATTGAAGTGTTTATTTGGTTATTTATGAGATCATTGTCGGGTCTGACGCTATCAATATCTACAAGATTACCTCGAGGAAAATTTGAGCTTCTGTGGCGGTTTTTGAGATGGCAAATACTGTTTTTTGACTGCTTTGAAAAGCTGCAACAATATTCTCTGCAGGTATCACCTAAGAAAGACATCCATTAAAGAGGCCCATTGGGTATACTTTCTAACAACTGACTTAGTATTTCACCCACCAATGGAAATGTTAACAGAAGAAAAGCAAGAAAACAATCATGCCAATGACCGAAACTTCTTATGTAACTGGACAAAGTGAGAACTTGGGATCATTAATAAAGACAAAAAAAAAGTACAGAAAGAAGCCAAAGAGGGCCGTAAAAATCATATTATTACATCCATAATAGATTGAAACTCCACCAAGTAGTTGATATGCATACCTGCCAATCTAGTAAATTGACAATGACATTCTCTGCTTGTTCATTCTCCGGTAGAAGCCTCTCTAATTGTTCTGGAGAAGAAATATCAGATAAAGTGGCAACTCTTCTGTGGTCGCTATCTAAAAGCTCTCCTTTTTCGATAAACATAGGAGATATCAATGCCATAGCTGTAAATTTGAAAACCAACACAACGAAGTTAATAACTCGAACAATTCTATGGTGGCAATAAAGAGTGTTGCATCAAATTGGAAGTGTGTCAATATATGAAATGCTAGTGCATGTTATGGACCATATAACTTCATTTTTCTTTTAATTAGCATGAATCGCAAACACTGAAAGTTTTGGCCACTCATTGAGCAACATAACATGCTGGACTCTTCCCTACTTGTATTGTGGGACATGGTTTTAAATTGCGGTCGCGTGCAACGGATATCGGTCAATGTGTAACGGGAATCGGAAACCACACCCGTGAATTTTTTCAAAGTACTAGCAAATGCTAAACAAACCATTGATACATATGTTCTAACCTTATTTATGACAATTAAATGTTTTTAGAGAATTCTAACCAATATTTGACTTT
The DNA here is from genome assembly GCA_036023075.1 of Gaultheria prostrata. Lineage (NCBI taxonomy): Eukaryota > Viridiplantae > Streptophyta > Magnoliopsida > Ericales > Ericaceae > Gaultheria > Gaultheria prostrata. The sequence goes on along the minus strand of JAXBDA010002172.1, from coordinate 34,855 downwards.
AAAGTAGTTTTGATGCCAATTCCATAATAATAGTATCCCGGCACGCAACTACACATATATACTGCAATGAGAGAAGTACTACCATACGTCCATAGCATACTAATTGCTATGTCAATAACATTACAACCACACAACCATCCATTTTATTTCCATATTCTAATAACAAGTCACACCCAAAAAGAATGGCGTGGAGGATCATGGTATCTCCCAGTGACATCATCATCATAGGCTTGTTGATGTGGTTGTCCAATGCCGCAATAGTTGGAGCTCCCAATTCTAGTATCCATGCTACTACCACTGCCGCTTGAAGTTTCAGGACGCTGAACATAACCATAAGGAATGACTGGCCCAAATATACCGTAAGGTTTGTAACCGTATTGCGCTGCAGGAGGACCAGTGACAGGTAGTGGATTGTAGTAGACGGGTGGAGGATAGTATGAAGGTTGATGTTTGTGGATTGTAGTAGACGGCTCAAGGCCATCAACCTTCATACTATCCTCCACCTGTCTACTACAATCCACTACCTGTCGCTTGTCCTCCTGCAGCGCAATACGGTTACGGACCTTACGGTATATTTGGGCTAGTCATTCCTTAGGTTATGTTCAGCGTCCTGAAACTTCAAGCGGCAGTGGTAATAGCATGTATACTAGAATTGGGAGCTCCAACTATTGCGGCATTGGACAACCACATCAACAACCCTATGATGATGATGCCACTGGGAGATACCATGATCCACCACGCCATTCTTTTTTGGTGTGAGTTGTTATTAGATTATAGAAACAAAATGAATGGTTGTGTGTTAGTAATGTAATGCTATTAACATATCAATTAGTATGCTATGGACGTATGGACGTACTTCTCTCATTGTAGTATGTATGTGAAGTTGCGTGCCGGGATACTATTATTATGGAATTTGCATCAAAACTACTTCTTAAAGTCAAATATTGGTTAGAAATCTCTAAAAACATTCAATTTTATCATAAATAAGGTTAGAACATATGTATCAATGGTTTGTTTAGCATTTGCTAGTACTTTGAAAAAATTCACGGGTGTGGTTTCCGATTCCTGTTACACATTGACCGATACACCCGATATCCGTTACATGCAGGGGTGTAAATGAAAACCGGAGAACCGAACCGAGTTTTTTTTGTCCGGTTTTTTATTTGACAGGTTTGGTTCTCGATTCAGGTAATTATAAATTTTTAAAACCGGTTCGGTTCCCGGTTCTGAGAGTTTTTGAACCGAACCAGTATGTACATATTTCCTTCAAAAATGTAAGAGGGAGGGATCGAACTCCTGTTCTCGCACAAGGAAGTCAAGCACTTGACCACTAGGCTGTTCAACCATTTATGTTTAAACCAGGAAACAAATATACTCCCTCTGTCCCAATTTGTTTGCTCACTACGAAACTACGTGCAATTTTCAAACTAAAAATTAATGTATTTATCAAAATAATTTTTGATTTTTTTTTGCACCGTATTAAAGTTTTCAATGAAATCTATCAAACAAGATCCACATTGATTAGAAAATTATTTTTGCAAGTACATTATTTTTTAGTTTGAAAATTGCACGTAGTTTCGTAGTGAGCAAACAAATTGGGACGGAGGGAGTATTTATTATCTGCTCGAGATCCCTCTACCCCTTTTATATTCCAAAATCCCTTAAATCTCTCATTCATTCATTACGCCTCCCAAAGTCTGTCCCACTCCAACAGCAAAACAGAAAACGTAGTTCTCTCTCTCTCTCTCTCTCTCTCTCCAAAGAGAACATGGCGGATTCTAGCGCAAAGACTAACTTGGAATCCATCAGGGAGTGGATTGTCGAGCACAAGCTTCGAGCCGTTGGTGATTTCCATCAACAAAACAGAGAGAGTGAGAGACACCCATCGATCTCCCTCCCTCTGATTCTACGCCGATCCATGATGTAGATCTGTACAAGGTCCAATTACATGATATTTTGGTCGATCTTCATCTACCTTCCTTGTATAAGGCCCGATTACATGATTTTTTGATGTATATACGATTATACGTATATATAGGTATGTATATGCGACTATAAATCTGTAGATCTGGTTGTTTTTATGTATATACGACTGTAAATCTGGTGTATATATATATGTGTGTATTTTTTTCGTTTTTTTTAACACAAATGTATGTTTCTTTCATTTTTGCCTGATCTATTCTCTCTCTCTCTCTAAACCGGACCAAACCGGGCCGACCTTGTAAAACCGGTTTCAGTTTTCTATTCCTTCCGAACCAGTTTTCCCTGATTCATTTAAAAACTGGACCGAACCGGTTTCACCCCTAGTTACACGCGACTGCGACCATTACGCCAACCGCGACCACAATTTAAAACCACGGGACCCATACAACTAGGACAAACATGATGAATTTAAAGTGGATTTCACGCAAAATGCATAACGCAGATTCCTGTTTTTGTTCAAATTATCTTCGCACAGGAAGACCAAGTTCCAGGCAAATATCTAGCATGTCAATAACCATTTTCTGTCAACAGATTTCCTGCATGTACAGTCAAGTTGTCCCAACTCCGACATATACTTCAAAGATGATTATGCTACTTCATTAGGATATAAAAGTCGTCAAGGCATTGTCTCAACCAAAATAACTTAAAACTCTAACAAAAACCTTGTACAAGTATGAGTTATAACTACCAATAGAGACGGCAGCACCCCACGGGAAAAAAATTACTACAACTCATGATGCTTACTATTACTATATTAATTTTTTTTAGAAATTCCTAAATCACCCCTATGAATTTAAAGGTGACACCACACCGGATAACTTCCCCACCTCACTTGTTTTGTTCTTTTGATAGGTCGAGGTTGGTCCGTCTTGCTAAGTTTTATCCGTCTATCCGATTGATTTTTCTCCACTACAACTCATGATGCTTGATGATCAACTTGAGAACTACATTGTTGATGTGTGCTCAAATGACGATTTTATGGAACTAATCGAAGTTGGTGACCTTTCTAGAGAGATGGTGGAGACAAAGAGAGATGTAAAAGACTCATATATCCATTAGTATACTTGCTTGTAAAGTTGGCATTGCTTTTGCCCGTTTCGACTACAACAATAGAAAGAGCCTTTTTGGGCGATGAAATATGTGAAGAGCAGGCTGTGTAACACAATGGGAGACCAATGGTTGAATGATCGCTTGGTGGCATATATTGAAAAGGAAGTATTTGACAATATCAACCTAGAGAATATCATGCAACGATTCTAGAATATGAAACTGCGTTGAATGCAATTGTAGAAGCTTGTGTAGCTTTTTTTTATGTTGTGCGGTGAAAACTGAAAAGAAAGAATATTAGTATTTCCTTTTTGATATTTTTTGTTTATTAGTTGAAACGCTTGTTAAGCTTTAAAAGTGATTTTTGTTGCTTTAAAAGTGATTTTTGTTGGAACAAGAATTTTAATTGCCATCACTATGATACTCTTTTCATTTATAGTTGGTAAAAATATTTGATGTTTATGAATGACCTCATGCTACCGAACTCTTGAGTCGTCACTAATAACTACAAGATAGTATGCAATGTGCATGGCTGTTTTGTGCCTATTTGTCAGTTGGTTTGCCCCAGGTAAGAGGTTGGGAGATGCCATTAGCTATTATGAGTAACAGAAAAGCCATGGATTAGGATCATGGGCTATGATAAACCTAATAGTGCCCAAAGGTGATAAAGTCAAGGACTATTAGCCCAAACCATTAATTGGATGGACAACTGAATGTAATTGAGCCTTTTGGATATCTGATGCACGTAGAAAGTGGTGTAAAAGTACTCTCACAAAATTATTTGAAACACTCTCCATCGTTATTGAAGGAGGAGAGCAGACAAGGAGGCCAGAGTTCACGTTACGTCAATTTGTTGTTCAAAACCATGGCATCAGTAAAGTGAGTGGACAATGCCTAGCCTCCCCGCAACATGATTTTGTACCTCATCTTTCTTTTTCTTAGGGATGCTTTCGTAGAGGTTATTAACTGGTCTTTTATGCAACAACGAAGAAACGCTTAGCTCACATATATGCAAGAAGAAACAAAACATGTAACGTAACCAACTACTTTCTTTACATGTTTCATACATGCTTACTAATCGTCTAATCTTATCGACAAAAATCAATGCTTACTAAATTGGGAACTCACTGCTTGAATTTTCCATGTCGGTTACTTGAAGCTTTAGAATTATATTTTCTCAAGCTACAGAGAGGCGTATTGTAAATGTGATGTATAGTTTTATGGAGCAGCAATTAAGCACATTGCAAAAGTTTCAATTGTCTACCAATGCAGGCATTGAAGCACCACAGAGCAGGAACAATTACATTAGCAAACGATGCACAAATCCTACCTTACAAAGAAGGACAAGCCAAAGAGGAAAACTTACAGGACCATTCACTGGCAAGGGCACGAGAATGAGAGGAGAAGATGAAGGTGTTCCAGCCTCTCTCTACGGCAGCCGTCATGACTTGTTTGTTCTCAGTCCATATCCAAACCAGCTTCTCCGACATTGCCAACGAGGAAGATGCAGATGGGGCCGCACAAGAAGAGGCCAGAAGTTGAGATATCTTCTCACCGTTATGCAAACCATAATCAATCAATCTGTGACTTCTCAATTTCCCTGGTTGGAAAGACAAATCACCATTAAAATTGAGCCCCTAATTGGTATACAAATAGGTAAGCTTTGTTTTTTGGGAAAAGGTTTTATTCCGAAAAAGAGGGACTACCCACCTCTTTTCCCCCCATCCAAAGATCAAAGTGATAATTATTGAGTGTGAGACTGTGAGCAAGATACAACTTTAATGAAATTCATCTTCAAAATTAAAAATTCACTAAAAGTAATCTTTGTGGAGTCTCCGCATATTCCATGTTTACATACCGCATCAATTGACAATCCTTGATCAAGATTTGTGGAAATTCTCATTACTACTTAGTCATAGATGATCCCTAGTTTTTTTTGTTTTTTCTTTCAACATACAACCTACCTGAAACAATTGAAGTTTTTCTATTTCGAATTAGACGATACCGTGAAGAAAACACAAAAAAAACCAACTGGCTCAAGTGCTCAATTCCTCATCGACATAAAAAACAAGGGAAAAACCCATCATAGCACAAGAGCCTATGAAATACCCCAGATTTGGGGGTAGAGATTGTTTAGTCCCACATCGGAAGTCTACATGGATGATCTTGGGCATATGACAAACCATGTAACATACTACTAGTACTTTGGGCTTAAGCATGTTGGCCATGTGGTGTGGCTTGTGGATCAAATCAGGGTACAGGGCTAGGGGTCTACATGGGGCGTTACAGCCTAGCCACACAAGAAGAAAACTCCCACAGTCCAAGAGAATGGGCAACAAGGCCAACACGCCCAACATCAACTATGACTAGCTGCTAATTCCATGCTCCAACTTCTTGTACTTGTAGAAGCTTTCACCTTTATCAATCTTTAGATTTGGAAATGGTATCTTCAACTTTTCTCTTGTTTCCTCCCCTTGAAGAAGCTATGATATTCTCCTGAATTTCAAATACCTCACGCAGAGAAACCCAACTCCACCCCTGAATTACATTTTCTAGCAACCTCTTCAGCCTCAAGGCCATTAGCACACAACATTTCAAAATGCAAATGCGGTGGGCCAATTCCCTCGAGTCACTATGCCCCTATAGACCATCTCCATTTTTCTGTTCACCTTATGAGAACCTCAAATATCAATGACGAGGCTAAAGAAGGATGGGAGAACTGCTTCATGCATGTTTAAAGCTGGAACAACTCGTTCTCTCCTCTCTTTTTTCACCACTTCTCATCCATTCACTCAACTTTCCACTTGAAGCACTTGACTATCCACACTTGATTCAGAATAATCCCCTTCACGGGCATGGGTTTACTTGGACAAGGATTATTCCTGTCACCAAAACTCTCGCACAAATCACTTTTTTAGCCTCCATGACACGTATAATCCTTATTAGCTTCAAAATGAACATTTCAACAAAAGTTGGCCTACTTTTTAGCGAGTAGGCTCATCAAGATAAGGGTACACCAATGACACTTGCCACAAAACTCGAACCATCTTCTATCCACAGTTACGGAAGAACATTCATTTAAAGCCAAAAGTGGAGCACGACTCCATCCTTGGACAAGTGCATACCATTAAAACAACTTTCTAAGATAAATCAATTTGCCTCAAACACAGCAAGGGCAACCCACTCATAGCCAATACATGAGAATTAATTCTTGTTCATAGACTTCATCTATGTTAACCGCTCAAAGGACTCGACACTTGTCTAGATGTTTGACTTGCTAATTTTCCTTATTGTAGGATACATTGACTCGGCTGATAAATTGGGGACAGGTATGGGAAATGCAACATGCGTAATGGAAAACTATTTATCATATGTTCTTGAGATTTGTCCATTGCAGTATTGCACAATTAATCAACCAAATAAAAGTAATACTTCCCGAATGCTATTGATTTTCCGATGTTAGTTGTTACAAACTCCTGAAAAAGCGTTTGATTAATTTAGGAGAACCATTGTTTAACAGTAACCACCACCTCACTAAGATAATCCTTTCCCAACTTCTCAAGACAAAGGTGCGCGAATGACACTTGCCACAAAACTCAAACCATCTTCTGTCCACAGTTAAAGGAAGAACATCCGTTTAAGCCAAAGTGGAATACGAGAATCAATCCTTGGACAAGTGCATGCCACTATAACTACTTTTCTAAGATAAATCCATTTGCCTCCAACATATCAAGGGAAACCTGCTGATAGCCAATACATGATAAATTGTTTTTTTGATAAGTAAATAATTACATTAAAGAGAGCATTAAGGGATGCTACCCAAATACTCCCTCCGTTCCAAAATGATAGTCCATTTTGGAACTGCGTGCCATTTTCAACGGCTTATATCTTTAAATGTGAACCTCAAAAAATATGCATTATGGATCTTGTTTGATAGATCTCATTGAGAACTTTTATACGGTGCAAAAAAAATTTAAAAAATTATTTCGATAATAAATACATTATTTTTTAGTTTGAAAATTGCACGTAATTTCGTAGTGGACTATCAATTTGGGACGGAGGGAGTACAAAAGAGAGGCCACCGACAAAAAGGCCCTATACACCAGCTTGAGAATATAATCAAACCAATCTAAAAATTGGTCAAGGGAAGGATAACAACCTCCCTTGTCCCAACTATACAAGCTATTCACCAAAAAACTTCTAATTCTGAACAGAGGCTTTTCTACTCCTTCAAAACATCTTTGATTTCTCTCTCGCCAAATAATCCACATCACGCAAAGAGGAATCATGATCCAAACACATTTTCTTCTCATACCCACTCTTGCACCTCTCCAGGCAATAAGAAGTTCCATAACTTTTTTTGACATAGCCCACTAAAGACGAAACCAAGACAACACCAATGTTCATAACTCCCACGCCATTGGGCAATGTACGAGAAGGTGATCAACCGTCTCTGCATCCTTTTTGCACATACAACACCAATTAACAATGATTCTCTGCCATCGAATCAAATTATCGATAGTAAGAATCTTTTCTTGGGCCGCACACCAAACAAAAAAACCCACCTTCAATGGAGCCATAGTCTTCCAGATAGCTTTCCAAGGGAAAAAAGAGTTTTCACCCCCACACAAAGCTTGATAAAATGATTTCACCTCAAACTCCCTTGATTTAGTAAGATACCAACATATCTCATCCTCCCCTTCCATGCTCTCTAGAAAACAAAGCCTCCACCTCAAGAACTTCCCTACGCAAGCGGATATCCGAAACTATAATTCCATCAAAAAGTTGAAGGTAATCAGAAACGGATGCTTCCATGTCGCGAGCCAACGATAGATGTTTGGGACAGCATCCCGCAAACTCGCATCCCCACACCATACATGCTCCCAAAACTTAACCATTCTTCCATTGCCAACCCTTAAATGAATGAACTTCACAAAGACCTCCCATCCATTCATTATACCCCTCCAAAGCGCCACTCCATGCGGCAATTGTACCGGAGGGAAGGACCATCCTCCCCATCCACAACCATACTTCGCTACAATCACCCTCCTCCATTATTTCTCCCTTTCACACGCAAATCTCCAAAGCCATTTTCCCAACAAGGCTTGATTAAAAAACTTTAGCCTCCACACCCCCAGCCCTCCTTTTCTAACTGGAGCACAAACCATATCCCAATCAACAAGATGGTATTTAAACTCTTCCCCCACACCTCCGTCTCTTTGTATTTTCTCAAGCCTTTTTACAACCGAAATCGTGATAACAAACAAGGACATAAAGTACGTAGGCAAGCTTGAAAGTGTACTTTTGATTAACGTTAGTCTACCTCCTTTTGAAATATAGTGACGTTTCCATCCCGCCAGTCTTTTCTGAAATCTAACCACAACTGAATACCAAACTGCTTTGGATTTAAAGGATGAACAGGATGAACCCAAGGGCAAACCCAAATACAAAGCCGGTAGCGATGCCACTTTACATCCCAATAACTGAGCCAGATCATCAACATCATCAAACATTCCTACTGGAATCATTTCCGACTTTCCCAAGTTTACTTTGAGGCCGAATACAGCTTCAAAGCACAAAAGAACATACCGACGGTTGCCTACTTGAGTCGGGGTCTGCATCACAAAACAAAAGAGTATCGTCGGCATATAGAATGTGAGAAACCATCAACCCCACTCCATCCTCCCTACCAACCTCAAAGCCTCGTAAAAACCCACCTTGTACTGCATTCCGGATCAACTGACTAAACACCTCCATGACAATAATAAAAAGGAGCGATGGAATCGATCACCCTGACGTAGACCTCTAGAAGTGTGGAAGAAACCTGCTAGAGTCCCGTTCACTAAAACTGACATTCTGACAGAAGAAATGCAGAAGTACATCCATTTCCTCCACACCTCTCCAAAACCCATCCGTTGCGTAACATACATTAAAAAAAACCCAATTAACATGATCACGCCTTCTCAATATCCAACTTGCATATAATTCCCGGAACACCACTCTTCAGTTTGGAATCCACACTCATTTGCTACTAAAACCGCATCTAGAATTTGCTTTCCTTCAACAAAAGCATTTTGAGACTCCGAAACAACCTTCCCCACAACGGTTTTCAAACGAATCGCCAAAACTTTAGCCAACAACTTATAAGCTCCCCCAAGCAAACTGATAGGTCTGAAATCCCGAATGTCCTCTGCTCCTCCTTTTTTGGAATCAAGCCACAAAAGAAGCATTTAAACTTTTTTCAAAATCCGTAAACCTCCAGAAATGATGGAACATGCCCATCACTTCCTCCTTCACCACTCCCCAACAATGTTGGAAAAAAGCCAACAACATACCATCTGGACCTGGCGCCTTGTCTCCATTCAAAGCCTTCAAAGCCACCATCACTTCCGCCTCATAAAACGGTCTATCTAACCATGAAGCTTCCTCCCCATAAATGACATCAAACTCTACACCATCGACACGAGGACGTCTCACCACCTCCTCTCTAAACAGACCTTCATAGAAGTTAGCAATCCCATCACTTATCTCCTCTTCCTTAACTAGCATACGATTGCCTATTCTAATGTTCCCAATAAAGTTATTTCTTCGATTACAATTGGCCATTCTATGAAAGAAGCGAGTATTTCTATCCCCCTCTTTTAACCATAAGTTTCTGGACTTTTGCCTTCAACTAATCTCTTCAAACTTAGCAATATTACCGAACTCTACTTTAGCATTATCTCTCAAACTTTTTCCTCCTCCCTAAGAGCTCGCACTTGCTCCTCCAGGTCCCAACGACGAATAACATCAACACGTCCCAAGACTGAATAATTATTCCACCATTCTCCCACCCTATCCGAAAAACCCTCAGTCAACAACCCACATATTCTCAAATCTAAAAGGCGTGCGCCCTTGTCAAATCCCTCCACTATCCAACAAAATAGGCATGTGATCCGAAATAGGCCTAGGTAAAGAAAACTGAGCCACATCTGAAAAATGTTCTTCCCATGAAGTAGAGAACAAGAAACGACAAATGCGAGACATGCACTTGTTCCCCTGAGCTCCGTACCACGTAAAGTCACTCCTACTGAGAGGCGGATCAATAAGCTCCAAATCATTGATAAAATCTGAAAATCTCCTCATGTTACGAGTAAAAGCAATACTCCCCGACCTCTCATAAGGGAACCGAACTACATTAAAATCCCCCCATACATGATAATTTATACTTGTACATAGCCACTTCATCTATGTTACCTGCTCCGAACAAGTCAGACTCGAAAGGTGTCCAATGTTCGACTCGCTACTTTTCCTAATTGTAGGATACAATGACTCGCCACAAAGATACGGGGATGCAACACGTGTAATTTATAACTATACTAGCGAATGCCCGTGGCTGAAGACACTGGTTCAAGCATGGGCGAATGTAATATATCCTCGATCGACATTAATTACCCAATCCTACTCAGCGAATCCAATTTAGCTCCATTAGATTTCCATTTTAAAGCAATGGAAAGTGCAAATAAAACAAATTGTATGAACAACATTATTGTTGGCAAAACCGAGCTTGCCTTTCGGACTTTGGGTAGTTGATGAGTCACAAAGTTGGGCGATAAGTTGCTAATGACTTGTAACAAGTGCTGCCTTGTCAACCAAAATCACAAAATGTGATTTAGGATATTTTAATGTTCTGCCACTTGTTTTGGCATGTTTCTATTAGGTATTAGTCTTTTATTTTATGTTTCTTAATTTCCTTTATTATTTTTTCTTGGTTAGCAAGATTCTATTATTTCCTAGTTGAGTTAGGGTTTCGCCTATAAATAAGGATGTAGCCTATGGGCATGAATATCTTCCAATTAATAAACAAACTCAGAGAGTTTTCTCTCTTTATTTTGTGGATTCAAGAACATCTCGTGGATTCGAGAACCTATCTCGTTTGGACTAGTACGCTAACTAGTCTCTCGTGAATTCCGATGTGTCAAATGGTATCAGAACAAAAACTTTTCTGGCTTGATGGCACCAAACAAAGCAGATGAAACACCCTTTGACGTTGCTCAAAGGTTTGCTGATCCGAGGAAGATGGTGGAAGAACAACAGACAAGTATCCTAACAGAAGTCTGTGAGGCGTTGCGGCTGTTGACTCTTAACCATAATCGGGAACACGCAGTGGATTTGCCCAACCCCAGCCTGATAATCAAATAGTAGTTGGGGAACACCCAACTAACCATGCTGATAGTGAGGAATCAGAACTCAATTTCATGTCTTACGATCAGTGTTTTCAAATCGGGATACGTATCGTGTATCGTTTTTTAGATTGTATGAATCGTATGGGGATACGTATCACGTATCTTAAGATACATTTGTTGAGAGTAGGAGTTTCTAATGTTTAGTTGGACAAGATTTGAAAGAGGGAGAAATATTTAAGACGAGTGGTGAAGGAGAGTATTTCTTTTACACTTACACTCAAACTATTTTTTGGATTGGTATAAAATGGCTAGAACTCATCCCTATTTATACTACTCCATGGAAGGCTCTAATCCAAAGATATTTTCTCATAAGATAAACTTTGACGTAATTCTAGAATTACACATGTGACTAATTCTCACAAAAAAATCTAGATACTTCACAAGGATATTCTAGAGCTTTTAAAAACTAGATATTCTAGAGCTTCTAAAAACTAAATATTTATCTCCTTCAATAATTTGTTCCATCTTTGGGCTCAATTGAGCTTTTTTAGACTTTACGTTCTTGTGCCAAAATACTAAATTTAATTTATTGCTTCAATAACGTTAACCATAATATACAATTAAAAAGTAATTACACCTAATAGTACCAACAAACTATGCTTACACTTATAAAAAAAAATCTATAATGCAAAATTCTCAATCTCTCAATTTTTTGCTGCCGTAGTTATGGAAAGAAAACAAAAGCCTTTATGTGATTTAGGCAAACACAATCGAAGTATGGTTTTTTATTCTATACAAGCCCTACATTGGGATTGAATTTCTATCAAATGGTTTGAATGTCGCATAATTAGATTGAACGACTTAGGTTAATGTATTTAGGGTTCCGCATCTTAAAGTAAGGTACAACTTTTTCCCAAGAAGTAATCGTTGGATATGTACCGTATCAGAATACGTGAATACACGATCGTATCATAGGACTTTTATACAAAAAGGACACAGTGAGATACGTATCATTTTCCGAAGGAGACAATACGAATCATAGGATACGTATCCTGTATCGTAGGTTTTTAACAACTATGCTTACGATAAGTTGCCTAAATTCAATGGTCATGAGTATTTTGAAAATATTTTAGAAAGGATTCTAGACATTGAAGATTTCTTTGAGTATGTGAGAATGCCGTCTGGAATAAGGTGGAAATATTTGGTGGTAAAACTTACAGGGCCAGCACTACGATGGTGGCCAGATATGCAAGATTTAAGAGAACGATTGGGAAAGTGTCGTATTCGCACATGGTCAAGAATCAAAAGACTAATGATGGAGAGATTTTTGCTATGGAATCATGAGCGCCTTTTGGAAGAAAAATATAGGCCAAAGCATAATCTTACCAAGAAAAAAAGTAAAGAAGATGCCGAGGAGGTTGTATCCAAAGTTGATGAATTCAAGGTTGATAACAAAGATGAAATTTTGAGTGCCCCAATGCTCGAAAGACAATCAAATCTTGATGGAAGTGCTCTAATTCTGAAAGAGGTAGTCACATGGGAGGACAACATTAGAATCAAAGGAAGAGGAAGTTCATGGATTGGTGCCTATAACTTCTCAACACGTTAATGTTCCCCCCAATATTGAGCTTTGTGAACCACTTGGTGGTTTGACTTGTCCTAGCAGTGAAGTCAATACAAATGCTCTCCATACGACATCATTCGTGCTTGATCTACCAACCAAATAACCAATGCCAAGCTGGTACAAAATCAAGGGAACCCGCAAAGTCAAGTTAACGTTGTTGATTTTCTTGGAGTGCAACAATATGATTGGATTCTCAATATTCATTTAGTGGATCTTATCAATCAATTAAAGCATGCAGAGAAGATATCATTGCAAATATTATTCTCTATGAATGTTTTTTGGAAGGAAATCAAGGGGTTGAAGTATTCCAAGTATCTATTTATTTGGCATGGAAGATAGCAGATTCCTAAAGAGAACTCGAGGACGAGTTTTTTGAAGAAAAAAGAAACTGATGTAGGACAAGATATTAAGCATTTTAACATATGGAAACGTTATTTTAGTAATAACTTGATTTAGGATATTTTTATTATACATTTCTTAGTTTTCTTTATTGTTTTTTCTTGGTCAACAAGATTCTATTATTTACTAGTTAAGTTAGGGTTTAGCCTATAAATAAGAATGTAGCCTATGGGCATGAATATCTTCCAATTAATAAACAAACTCTGAGAATCTTCCATCTTTCTCTTGTGGATTCAAGAACATCTCGTGGATTTGAGAACCTATCTCGTTTGGACTAGTACGCTAACTAGTCTCCCGTGAATTCCACTTTGTCAAAATGGGTGGAAGTCTGTTTGACTAAAAAGAAGAATGACAACAAGGGAGGCTACTGTGGGAATGGAGATAAGGGATGAGAATCAAGGAGAGAGCCAACTGACAGGGTTTTGCAGAGAGGGCGAGAGCTAGAGAGAGAGAAACAGAGAGGGAGAAGTGGCAAGAAAACGGTAATGGTGAGAGAGAGAGAGAGAGAGAGCATTGTTCGGGTTGAGATTCTGATTTCGAAATTGAAATGGGAGAGCGAAAATTGGAAACATGTGCGAGAATTGGAAAAAATCTGAATAAAGATTCAGTATATTTTTTATATTTTCCCAAAAATTATCTCAGCCGAAGAATTTATGAACGGTTGGATTTACAAATTTGAAAACCAGTCATCTCAGCCATAGGATTTATGGGGAGGACAATTGTAGACTGTTGGATCCACGTATAAGTTTGAAATCTGAGCTGTTTTATTTATATAGATTTCATGTGTTCATGAGATTCGTCCATTGCCCAATTAATCAACCAAATAAAATTTAAAATACTTCACCCTAGGATTATCCTTCCTCAACTCCTTAGCCGTGAATAATATTCACTTAAAATAGCTCATAATCTTTCATTTCTGAATATGAAGAAGCCATTGTCCAACACTAACCACCTCCCAAAGATTGATGACTTCCAAGTCCGAGAAATATTTTATCAATTGCCCACCAAAGCATGATCCACACCAAAAGCTTTAATATTTAACATATCAATATATCATCATTACCTAATTCAGTCCAAGGAATTCTGCACGTACCATCGCTCGGGTCGTTAGCTCCAGTAGAGACACTAGGGTTACTTGGCTGCTTCGATGCAGTATCCCCATCACCAGCAGCATCCTTGTTAACCTGGCCCTTTCCCACCGCACATGGCTGGATATCCATCAAAACAGCTGCAGCTGCTTCACATTCAGTATCATCCACTTCACGCAATTTGACCGGTGATTGAGAGACACTCGCCACCGCCATCTCCAGTGGTGCAACCACGGGGGGTGCACCTGAAACTGGGGTGGTGGTTTCAGTTGAATACTCCTCCGTCTTTGCCTTCTTCTTGTTATCTATGGTTTTCTGAACTTGCAATGGACCAACAAAATCTTTGTCTAATAGAGATTTCGGCGGCCCTCGACGGCGCGTCGATCGGCGGGAAGCCAGGTCATCTAAATCATTGCTCTTTTTCTTAGCAGATTTCTTATCCATCGTTTCAGATTTCTTATCCATGGTTTCAGATCTACAGAGCAATTTCTAGAGAAAGAATATCTAATTGCTAGAGTTTATATATCTCTCAGACCAGCAAATTGAAGGACTTGAATTAGTGCGAAGAAAGAAACCTGATTTTGGATGAAACCCTAGTTTTCCTTCTCCCTGCTCAGTCTCAACTACCTCATGAAGTTCAGAAGGACTTGAATTAGTGCGAAGAAAGAAACCCTAGTTTTCCTTCTCTCTACTCTGTCTCAAGGACTATACCCCCAACTACCTCATGAAGTTCAGTGCTTAATGGTGTCAAGTTCTATCAAAATATATGGATACATCTATACAAACTGATACATATATGTGGATATCACGAGACAGGGAGAGAGAGAGAGAGAGAGAGGAACCTGTTCGGGGGGTTTTAACCAAAGGAACGAGAGGAAATACCAGAGACATTCGTTGACTTTCTGTGACTCTGGTTGCAACTTGCAAGTGAGTGGACTGATGGTATATAATGCTATGTTTGGAACTTGAGAAAAGTGAGGCAAAAAAAAGAAAAATTAAAAAATTTCCCTCCACTCTTGTTTGGTTTGGACAGAAAGAAGAGATGGTTTGGAGAGAAAGTAGAAATAAAATAAAAAATTTAAGTATTATGAATAGTGAATTTTCCTCTTATTTTCCTCTCATTTTCCTTCCACTTTTTCTCTTCATTTCCGCATGTTCCAAACAGAGCATAATACTCTCTGCTGAACTTTATCAACTTAAAACTGCACATTTAAAATCCGAACAATGCCCACATACATGTGTACGTGAACCCGATTGATGCAGATCAACGGACACTTATTCCATAGCTTTGTCAATAACTGAAAATCTTGAATTCTGATGTGTTTGAAACAGGGGCGGTACTAAGGGGTACTAAGGGGTTTTTGGTCCCTGTACAACTCCAAATATCCTCACGTATTGTATTAGTTTTTCAGGTTAATTAAGAAAAATTCTATAGGATTGACCCCTGCAAGTCCCTTGAGTGAAAAAAAAAATTCTTAAAATTGGGGTAAATCCTCCTAAAATTTCAAGTAATCAATCATTTTTTAGGTTGCTTTCGTAAAATTTAACGGTGGCTACACATATGCACATAATATCGTCTCTTATTCAGACCTTGCAAGTATTGATAAATGCTTACAATTTTTTTTTTATAAATATGAAAATATATGTGATTCGGCTCCTGCTTGACTCTAATTCTGGGTCTGCCACTGGTTTGAAACTATATGATATACGTGAGCCTTACACGATGAACGTAAGATGCACGTTTATTGGATGCCATAGAAAAAGGGTGATTCTATTAGCAACCCACAATTTACTCCTTGCAACCCAATAAAAAATTCACACAATACCCTAAATTACACTATTGGCTATAGACGAAAATGCCCGTAAATAAAATCAACACACCCCAACACCCCCTCTTCTTCCTTGTTTCCCTCCACGCCACCACGCTGAACTAGACCAGACGCCACCCACGCCGAACCAGACGCCACTCATGCCACCCCCACCTCCTTTGACCTCTGTGATGGACATTGTACCTTTCGTGGAGCCGAAATCTCATGAAGATGTAAGGAATCCATTTGAATATTAACACATTCGACTGGAAAAAAATTGCCCAGAATTTCGACATTCACACCCTGAAACACGACTATATTTTCGACATTTGCACACCGAAATATGTGCACATATCCGACATTTTGATACCGAAGTAGGTACATCAAAAATTTCATATTTTGACAACATACGTTTCGACAAGCTAATAGTGAAATTCATCATAATTTCTGACAAACTAATGTCGACATTAATTCATTATCTCAACGTTTGGACACCAAAGTAGATACTTGGGAATTTCTTAATTTCACAACATACGTTTCGACAAGCTAATGTCGAAATGCATCATGTTTTTGCGACTTTAGCTTGTCGAAAAATATGATGTATTTCGACATTTAAACACCGAAATAGATACAAAGCAGAAATTCAATTTTCACGGTTTGTTACTTGCAAGGCTACATAGGCAGAGGGGCGGCGGTGGTGGTTGAGAGGGTGATGGTGGTCGAACGGTGGGAGGGAGGAGGGAGAGAGGTGGTGCTCAACCAATGAGAGGGAGGAGAGAGGTGGTGGTTGACTAGTGGGAGAGAGGAGGGAGAGAGAGGAGGAAGACGATGGAGAAGGGGAAGGGAGGAAGTGTAATTTTTAGGTTTTTTAGAGAGGGGTATTGTGGGAAGTTTAGGTCAATTTTGTGGGTTGTTAGAGTAAATTTTATTTGGAAATTTTAGTTGTGGGTTTCATGGAGTAAATTGTGGGTTGCTAATAGAATCACTCTAGAAAAATTCCTAAACTGAAAATTTCAAGAGTTGAAAATGGTCTCATTGCCAATGGACTATAGCCCAGATGACACTTCCTTTACCCTCTCCTAATTGAGAGGTCTCGGGTTCAAACCTCGCTATAAGCAAGGTGGTGCCGCAATGGTGATTTACATCCCATTCTGTGTGGTGCCCATGTCTAATTCTTCTTTCCGTGTAAGTTCTTCCAACATTTGAATCTTTGACCAAACAAAATATTGTGTGGTTTCATTTGTTAATGGAGCTCAGAGATACAGATATTAGTAGTGGTTTCTTGAACTACACATAGTTATACTTGAGCGAATACTGAATACAGTCTCCAAATTGAAGTAAAAATTTTCCAAAACTTTCAATTCAAGAAAATCAAGATCAAAATTCTACCCCTTTCTCTGGAATTGTAGCATTCAAGACAAATGAGATAGTGCTAGACAAAGGACGCATTGCAGCTCACAAAACTATTTACAGAACATTGCAGAGTTAAATCTTACAACGGCAATAGAAAAGGAGAAAAAAAAAAAAACAGAAGTGGTAAACCAAAATCCAGTTTCGAGCTCGACAAAGATTATTGCCAAAATTTAGCCTTTGATAGAAAACTTGAACAGCATCTCATGCACGTACGTCTACCCAGAAGCAACAATATGGGAAGGGAAATTGGGTTGGTTAACCGCGTCGGGAAAGCCTTGTGTCTCCAAACACAAACCGGCATGAGGTTTATAAACAAACCCATCTTTCCCCTTCACGTTAACCAAAATTTTCCCCGTGTAAAACTGCAACCCCGGTTGATTCGTTGGCAACTCCATTACTCTTCCCGATTTCTTAGCATACACTATTGCTGCTGGCACCAACATCAAGAGCATAGTTGATGTCGTAACCGTCTGGGAGTCCCTTGATCTTGCTTGCAATGGAGGCAGGTTGGATGTTCCAATTATCTGCAAGCTTCTAAAGGGAGACGCCCGAGCTTCTCTTGAAGGGGGTTAGATGGCAAATATCCAATGGCACCAACATACATTTTTGGGATGATAAGCGGATCCCAAATCTGAAGGATTTTAAAGTTCACACCGCCAGACCACCAGATTGCGCTATCGATTACGCCTGTGATTTGATTTACCAGAGTATGAAATGGAAAGAGAGGAGATCAGGGCTCTAGTGTCTAAGGAGGAGGCAGATTCTATACTTAGTATCCAATCTCAAACAAGGGGAAAGAGGATTTCCAAGTATGGCACTATACTTCCAAGGGAATTTATACTGTAAAGTCCAGCTTCTGGTTACCATTTAGCCGTTAACCATCGTGAAGCAGGAAACTCCATGAAAGCCTTTACTTCCACCCAGTGGAAGTTTATTTAGATTCTCAAAATTCCACCTGAACTTAAGCACTTTTGGTGGAAAGCTTGTGCTAATTATCTGGCATCCAAAGAAAGCCTTCATAGTCGAAAGTGCTATCCGTCTCCTGCTAGTCCCATTTGTCAAGCAACCACAGAGTCTATTGAGCACCTATTTTTTGGATGCAAGTGGACGGAGGCAGTTTGGTTTGGGTGCAATTTAACGCATAAAGTGGGTCCGTTAGCTATCTCATCTGTCATGAAGTGGACTGTTTCTATAATGGAAAACTTGACTTCAGCAATAGATAGCTCTGAGATTTTGAGCAAATGTGTCTATGTAGCAAGGCATATCTGGAAAAGTCGTAACGATTGGGTTTTCAATTTGGTTCCAGTGAATCCTACAGATACAGTTCGCAAAATCTTCTACATCTGGGAGGAATTCCAAAGGAGTTTGAAAGTCCAGAGTAGTGGAGGGCGTCCAGTGGTCACCAATTCAACTCCTGAGCATTGGATCCCTCCAAAAGAGGGCTCGTTTAAGGTGAATTGTGATGCAGCTATGATGAAGGGGAGTCCTAAAGCAGCAATGGCAGCAGTTGTGAGAGATTTCCGAGGCAGAATTTTAGAGGGTAAATGTGATTTGGTGTTTACTTCTTCTGCACTTCAAGGTGAAGCACTGGCTATCAGACTAGCAGGGCAAATTCTTAAAGCCAACAAAATTCTGGGTGCATCCATTGAGAATGATAACCTAGCCATGATTAAGCTATGATCCACTGAAAATGTTCCTCATGGGATTGTGCGGCAATTGTAGATGATATCCAGCGGTGACCTATCATTGTCTTTACATAATGTTTTTAGTTGGATTCCAAGAAATTGTAATAGGGTGGCACATTGGGTTGCTTCCTCTTGTTTGAGAAAGACAATTCATGCCAACTGGGTTGGTAATCCTCCCCCTTTTCTTTCTTGCATTTGTAATTCGAATGCCTCTTTTGAGGTTTGATTGAGTTACAAAATTTTCTGCAATAATAATAAAAAAAAAGGCAAGCCGATAAAAATTGTAATTGATGCTATGTGTAATTGGTAATTGGTAGTACTCCATCGCCCATTTTTAAGTGTGTTGCTTCGTAAATTCAACTTATTAAAGAGACATCATCATTAGACCTTTCGCATCAATTTTTACCTACACTTTACACCTTTCACATTAACTTTTACCTCAATTTTCTAAAATTATCTTCCACTTTTACTTATTAATTCTTTACCCACTAACTTTTCAAAAGGGCAAAATAATAATTGTACAAATTCTTATAAGGAAACAGACCAAAATGGAATAGTCAACAATAAAAAAGGGATGGAGGGAGTAGTTGTTTCTCTCCCAAGTGTGAAAGAGTATACAAATAAAATGTTGATTATGCAAAAAAAAATCTAAAGAGGACAAAAAATAGAGTGTGAAAATCAATTATTTGATTTTTGCAGTACTTTAGAGTTTAGAGCAATGTACACACTACTTATGTATGGTATGACCTCTTAATATTAAGTCAAAGTTGGGCCCTTTTGACGCTGAATCAAAAGGGGAATTTACCAGCAGGTCCATATTTTGGACTCATGCACAACGCACTCCACTTTCCCATGTACAGTCTAAATTTTAAAATGTACATTCTAAATTCTAAAAATGTACATTGTAAATTCTAAAATGTACAGTCTAAATTCTAAAATGTACGGTCTAAACTTTAGGGTACCCTATGACTAGGGTATCCTAAAATTCTATGTACAGTCTAAATTCTAAAAATGTACCTTCTAAATTCTAAAATGTACAATCTAAATTCTAAAATGTACAGTCTAAACTTTAGGGTACCTTATGACTAGGGTACCCTAAACTTAGGGTACCCTGAAATCCTAGGATACCCTATGAAAGTGCATAAACCACTAAAATCCTATATAGAAAAGTGCACCTTAAACTTAAAAAGTTTAAATGTATAGTCTATATTATGTTGTGAAGTTATTCGTGCTTTTTGGTAACCTTCATGGTAATTAAATAAAGTGATTGACCTTAATGGTATTAAATATTTATTTTGTGACAGCATAGATCTATTCCATAAAACATCAAACAACAATTTGTCAATATAATTTTTGACATAAGCGTTTTCAATAAGTTCTAAAAAAACAAGAACTATACCGTTCATCAAAGTTGACACGAAATGAGCTCAGAATGAGAATGGATCTGCCTGAATGGTACTGTCTAGACGCAAAATAGAACCGGAGAGGGTCCGTTTCTTGAATAAACCAAGGGAGCTCTTAATGCCACGAATAATTGCTATGAATCACCACATTCTCAACACTCGAGCCACTTGACTAGGTAACCACGGGGGAGCACCTGAAACTGGGGTGGTGTTTTGAACTTGCAATGGACCAACAAAATCTTTGTCCAATAGTGATTCCGGTGGCCCTCGACGGCCCGTCGATTGGCCGAAAGCCAGGTCATCTAAATCATTGCTCTTTTTCTTAGCAGATTTCTTATCCATGGTTTCAGATCTACAGAGCACCTTCTAGAGAAAGGACTATACCCACAAGTACCTAATGAAGTTCAGTGGTCTCATTGCCATTGTCACCCTCCTAACTGGGAGGTATCGGGTTCAAACCTCGCTATAAGCGAGGTGGTGCCGCAATGGTGATTTATATCCCATTCGGTGGTGGTTTATAAATTGTCCTTTCCCTGATGTATAGAGTACTGTAAAATTTTCCAAAACTTTCAGTCAAGAAATCCAAAAGATTTTCTGGAAAATCAAGATCAAGTTTCTACCCCGATCTCTGGAATTTTAGCATTCAAGACAAATGAGAGAGTGTTGGACAAAGACCGCATTGCAGCTCAAAAAACTATATATTTACAGAACATTGCAGAGTTAAATCTAACAACGACAACAGAAAAAGAAAAAGAAAAAAAGAAGAGTGGTAAACCAAAATCATCTTCCGGCCAATTCGAGCTCGACAAAGATTATTCCAAAAATTTAGCCTTTGATAGAAAACTTGAACAGCATCTCATGCACGTACGTCTTCCCAGGAGCAACAATCTGGGAAGGGAAATTGGGGTGGTTAACCGCGTCAGGAAAGCCTTGTGTCTCCAAACACAAACCGGCATGAGGTTTATAAACAAACCCATCTTTCCCCTTCACGTTAACCAAATTTTTCCCCGCGTAAAACTGCAACCCCGGTTGATTCGTTGACAACTCCATTACTCTTCCTGATTTCTTATCATACACTATAGCTGCTGTCTTTAATTCTTTGCTGGCACCACCATCAAGAGCATAGTTGATGTCGTAACCGTCTGGGAGCCCCTTGATCTTGCTTGCAATGGAGGCAGGGTAGATGAAATCGTAGGGTGTGCCTTTTACCGATGTTAATTTGCCTGTGGGGATGAGTTTTTCATCGACAGGCGTTATGTGGGATCCAAATATCTGGATCTCGTTCGACAAAATATCACCACTGGTATGGCCACCGAGGTTCCAATAGGAGTGGTGTGCTAGATTTACCGGTGTGGCCTTGTTTAGAGCTTTGGCTTTCATTTTCACGGCCATATTATGTCCGGTAAGAATACAGGTCACGGTCACTCTCAGATCACCTGGAAATCCTGTATAACACAAACGATAGCTTCACTATGAAAGACAACCATATTCCACCAGATAATTTTAGAGAGGTTTTCTGCTGACTTTATTCGTTAACTCTTGGGATATGATGATACAATTGGTACATAGTTCTTTATCAGAGTGACATCTATTATCTACTAAAAACCGGATTGGATTGCAGAGGGCACTTCGAGTAATCGCAGTGCATCAAATTTACTGAAAGAATCTTACGGGTAAGATATCTTACCTGCATGATTCTTTCACAAATTTGAACCATTAATTGCGAGATTGAACAACATCGGCTTCTTTGCAGTCCAACTGTTGAGCTGTCGGATTTAACTACTAAACTGTTGGTTTGAAAGCTGAGAGTGAAGTATAAGATGGAATGTGCACCCGTATAAAAAATAGGACAATATAAAGCTGAAGTTAAAAGAATGACAAGCCCATATAAAAAAGTAATGCTCACCTTGTTCACCATCAAAGCTGTGATAGGTAAAGGTAATGTAAGGCGAATGACCTTCGTTATGGTACTTTTTCACCTTCCAAACAAGGTCGCCAAAGCCTTTCGCCCCACCTGTTATTCATAGAGTTGTAAAACTGCTATCAGTAAAAACAAAATGGAAGTTCTTTGTTTCCCCAAATATATTTGAATTACGTCGTAAATTTGAAGTAAATCAAGAAACACGTACCATGAAGCGTATTATTCCCTTCATTAGCATTTAACTTGTAACGGGTTCCATTCAAAGTAAATTGAGCACCCCCAACCCTGTTAGCAATGCGTCCGACAGTGGCACCAAAATAGGTTGCATCATTCTGGAAAGACATGAGATGAATATCAACAGTCTATACCATACAGACACAGTAGTGGAACCAAGACAACCACAGGCAGAGCCGGCCCTGAGCTAAAGCGAGCGTTGCGGCCTATTTAGGCCTCAAAAAATTACGAATTTCAAGGGCTCCATATTTTAGTACCCCAAAGTATCTTTTATAATAAAAAAATATGTACATCATTTTAGGGTTACTTATTATTGATGAATAATAGTACTCCCTCCGTCCCTTAATAAGTGTAGACATTTCCATTTTGGGCTGTCCCTTAATAAGTGTGTGTTTTGAAAAGTTAGTTGGTACATTTCCTATTTTGCCCTTCAAAGTAGTTTCCTTTTTGAAAAGTTAGTGGGTATTATTATATTGATAAGGGTAAGTAGTGGAAAGTAGATGTAAAAGTTGTAAAAGTTGATATGAGATAAAATAAGTTGGAATTACAAGGTAACACACTTAAAAAGGGACGGAGGGAGTATTTGTTTTTGGAAATGTAATTTACCTACTTACATTTTACTCATTAAGATTTTGAAAAAGGCCTCCTTTTGGTTTTCGCTTTAAGTCTCCAAAAAGTCAGGGTCGACTCTGGCCACAGGTTGCTAAATAACAAATGCTCAGAAATGCCAATTAACTTGTATCATTCGGTTGAAACTGCCAACCAGTTGTTGATTGCAAGAGCAACATTTCTACACCTACTAATGTCGATTTTCGATTTCTTCAGTGAGTTAAGAAATCAGAGAGGAGAGCAATCTTTCTCACTCTTTCTCTGCACAATGCCATTTGTTTCCAATAATATAAAAATAAGATGAAAAATAAAAGTTGAAGTAAAATAAATCTCACCTGGTACACCTTGACTGAATCATACCCAAGAACAATATCTTCCAACTTTCCTGGAAAATAGATGAGAAAAGAAAAGGAACAATTCCATGAGAAGATAGGCAAAAAAAGGTATGGAATTTGGATTTCACAGAGGGAGGGAGGGGGAAGTTACCATGTTTGTTTGGAAGAACAACAGAGACAATGGTGGCACCCCAGTTGGTGAACTTGACAGAGAAATCTCCAGTCTTCAGCTCATAGATCCCAATCTCTGGCTTTGATTCTGAACCATTTACAACAAACCCAAAAATCATGTTAATTAGATATTGTTGATGTGGTTTTGAATAGAGTGTGAAAATCAATTATTTGTAATTTGCAATACTTCAGAGTTTAGAGCATTCTACACACTACCTATGTATGGTATGACCTATAGGAAGTCAAAGTTGGGCATTTTGTGGACCCTCGGTAGACCCAATTATTTGATGTTCAAAACCGCTCATTTTTTTACAATTATTGAAGAACACTGGTTATGTGAAAAAATCATGTTAATTGGATATAGTTGATGTGGTTTTGAAACACAATTATCTTGAGAAAAATATATATTTTTTGACAATGAATG
This sequence comes from Gaultheria prostrata, assembly GCA_036023075.1. Taxonomy (NCBI): domain Eukaryota; kingdom Viridiplantae; phylum Streptophyta; class Magnoliopsida; order Ericales; family Ericaceae; genus Gaultheria; species Gaultheria prostrata. The sequence goes on along the minus strand of JAXBDA010002172.1, from coordinate 10,546 downwards.
AAAATCCAGTTTTCCAACACAGATCTGCTCCATACAACATCAAACAATAATCCGTCAAGATAATTTTTGACATAACTGGAGTTTTTAATAAGTTCTAAAAGACAAGAAATGAATATGCAAAAAATTATGAAGTTTACTATGTTTGTCTCCAATGGGAAACTCTGCGGCAAATGTGACTGCCGGGAGGGCAACCGCGACGACAATGGCGAAGGTAAATAGAATTTGCTTGGCCATTGTGTTGTTTCCGAATTGTAGGATAATTGGATTTGGAAAATGAGGGGGTTATTTATAGAGTTTCCGGTGGTAAGAGAGGCTATGAGAACAAGTAGGAGTCATGGGTTGTCTAGGGTCGATCAGAGAGATTATTTTTCCAACTCTGAAATTTTATCGATCGTGGTAAGAGAGAGGCTATGAGAACAAATAGGAGTCATGAGTTGTCTAGGATCGACCAAGGAGATTCTTTTTCCAACTCTGAAATTTTATCGATTTTAGTAGGAGAGATGCCATGAGAACAAATAGGAGTCATGGGTTGTCTAGGGTCGACCAGAGAGATTCTTTTTCCAAGTCAGAAATTTTATCTCTAAAATATTTGATTGCCCTGTCCATCGTCATTTTCGTCTTTAGTAAAAAAAAATTTAAAAATTTATTATGTTTTTACATTTTTGGGCGTATATGGCAGAGCTTTATTGAAAAAGTAAAGAAAGTTTGTTAAAATATTTATAAAATTGACTAAAGATGAAATAATACGCAATCCTATACAATCTTTTCTTCAAAACTTATCTCAAATTGACAAACCAAACAAGACTGTTTAGCAAGGAAAAAAAACATTACTCCCTCCGTCCTTTTTTAAGTGTGTTACCTCGTAATTCCAACTTATTTTCTCTCACATCAACTTTTACATCTACTTTCCATTATTTACCTTTAACAATATAATAATATCCACTAACTTTTCAAAAAGGAATCTACTTTTAAGGGCAAAATAGAAAATGTACCCACTAACTTTTCAAAACACACATTTATTAAGGGACAGCCCAAAATGAAAATGTCTACACTATAAAAGGAACAGAGGGAGTATCTATTTTATCCAAACATGGCCCATGGATAAGTTTTAAATTTTTCTTCAATATAAGCTTTGGAATCGATATATTGCTCTCTTCGTCAAGTTTTCAATATATTGCACATTAGATGGTTCTTTTCACTTAGTTTAGAGCAATGTACACACTACTTATGCATGGTATGACCTCTTAACATGAAGTCAAAGTTGGGCCCTTTTTGGACCTTCATTGGGCCCAATTATTTGATGCTTGAAGCCGTTCAATATTTTACAATTATTAAAAGAACACCGATTAGGTGAAAGATCATGTTAATTGGATATCAGTTGGTGTGGGTTTGAGACACAAATATCTTGAGAAAAAAAATATATTTTTGACGTTAAATCAAAACCCAGTTTTTCAGCATAGATTTGTTCAATAAAGTATCAAACAACAATTGGTCAAATATAATTTTTGACATAACTGGCATTTTCAATAAGTTCTAAAAAACAAGAACTACGCCGATCATCAAAGCTAACCCGAAATGAGCTCAAAATGGGGCTGCCTAAATGGGACTGTCTAGTCCCATAATAGAACCGGGGAGGGTCCTTTTCTTGAATAAACCAAGGGAGCTCTTAATGCCACGAATAATTGTTATGAATCGCCACATTCTAAACACTCGAGCCACTTGACCATAGTTGTTAAAAACCTAAGATACAGGATACATTTCCTATGATTCGTATCGTCTCCTTTGGAAAATGATACGTATCTCACTATGTATATCCATTTTGTATAAAAATCCTATGATACGATCGTTCATCTTATGATTTATACGCGTATCCTGATACGGTACATATCCAACGATTATTTCTTGGGAAAAAGTTGTACCTTATTTTAAGAAGCAGAACCCTAAATACATTTACCTAAGCCGTTCAATCTTATTATGGCGACATTCAAACCATTTGATAGAATTTCAATCTCAATGTAGGGCTTGTATAGAATAAAAAATCATACTTCGATTGTGTGTTGCCTGAATCACATAAAGGCTTTTCTTTTCTTTCCATAACTACGGCAGCAAAAATGAGAGATTGAGAATTTTGCATCATAGATTTTTTTTATAAGTGTAAGCATAGTTTGTTAGTACTATCAGGTGTAATTACTTTTTAATTGTATATTATGGTTAACGTTAATGAAGCATAAATTAAATTTAGTATTTTGGTAGAAGAACGTAAAGTCTAAAAAAACTCAATTGACAAAAGCCCAAAGACGGAACAAGTTATTGAAGAAGATAAATATTTAGTTTTTAGAAGCTCTAGAATATCTAGTTTTTAAAAGCTCAAGAATATCCTTGTGAAGTATCTAGATTTTTTTGTGAGAATTAGTCACATGCGTAATTCTAGAATTACCTCAAGTTTATCTTATGAGAAAATATTTTGGATTAGAGACTTCCATGGAGTAGTATAAATAGAGATAAGTTCTAGCCATTTTATACCAAGCCAAAAAAAAGTTTGAGTGTAAGTGTAAAAGATATACACTCACCACTCTTGTCTTAAATATTTCTCCCTCTTTCAAATCTTGTCCAAAACAATAGAAACTCCTACTCTCCAACAACTGTCTCTTAAGATACGCGATATGTATCCAGATACGATTCATACAATCTAAAAAATGATACAGGATACATATCCCAATTTAAAAACACTGCACTTGACTAGGTAAGCAAAAACATATACTCCCTTTATCCCAATTTATTTGTCCACTTTCATTATTTCGGACCTCTCAATTTGCCGGTTGCATTTTGTTGATTGTTGAAGAAGATTGGGATGCACATTAGATGGTTCTTTTCACTTTCTTATTTACTGGCACTATTAATGTTATCAGTGTTATTTGATTTTCTCGTGACTGCATTCGATTCTGCCTCTTAATAGTGCTCTATCAAGTGATCTGCTTCAAGCTCCATTGGAGCTTAAAATATTGCTTGAACCTCTCATTGTTAATGCTCGGCTACAGTTGTTTCTGTTGTGCCGAAACCCAAAATTCATAATATAAACACACCAACAAGAAAACAAGACACAAGGATTTACATGGTTCCCCCCAAATCACGAAGCTCTAGAGGTACATCCACGAGGAAAGAGCAAGAGGATTCACTAAAACAGGGAGTAATACACAGAGCCGGCTATACCCATAACTCTCACTTGAAGCATCCACACAATATCTAGGAACAAATCTCTGAGGCGTGACCTACAGAGCATCAAACGTCTCACAAATACGATAGAGACACACAAAAACCCTAGATATCTCAAATCACAACTCAAGACCAAACCAATGGAACAATTGAGAAACCCTAACACACTACGGGGAACCCCATGGGGGCTCTCTCAAAGGGATTCACTAAAGAAGTCCAAACCCTAACAACCCCCAAGGTTGCTATTTATAAGAAAGTACAAAAAATTATGTCAAAACCTCTTTAAAACGGGCAGTTGCGCACATTCAGCACCTTTGGTCAAGACCAAGGTACCGTGGTCCGGACCAACGTTCCTGCAACGTTCCAAAGCTTAATAAACCTTGGTCCGGACCAACCGACACCAAGGTCCGGACCAAAGGTGTTGCGACAAGCTTAAGGAACCCTTGGTCCGGACCAACGACACCAAGGTCTGGACCAACACAGCTGCGACCGTCTTTTCACACCGAATTTTGTACCTTTCTTCAAACGTCTTGAATTCTAGGCATATCTTCAAAAGTTTCGAAAGCATATTTACTTGTAGAATTTAAGCACATGTGTAAGCTCCAAAAAGCCGCGTTCCCTTTTTGGTTGGCAATTCCATTTGACAAATCACTTATTTACGTGTATCCCATTATTTATTGAGTTGTAATTTTCTAAGTAGCAAGTCTGTATAGGAATAGAGTGGAAGGAATATTTTTTTTATGTAATTCGAGGGTTAGTAGATCAATCGGTTTCAGCTAGGACCAATTAGTTTCAAAAAGAACAGTGGTATGTCATATTTTGATCGGGTAGACCAATGGTGGGATTGATCGGTTTGTCAATCGGGCAGCTCAGAAAATCGGTTCACCGATGGATCGATCAATCTTATGGATGCGATTGATCGGAACTGCATCTATTATAAAAACATTTGGTTCTTTTCATTCTAGGTCACGTCGGCTGCAAAAGAGATAGCAGAGCTCTTGTTTTCAAACATATAAAAAAAAAAAGGCCCCTAAAGTATCAAGGTTGAATCTTGAAGCAAAAACAAGATCAATGGATCTTTAATCTTTCCATTGTTACTTCACGAGGTTTCTACATCAGCAATCGAGTTCAAGTTTCTTCCGGTGGATTTCTGGAAGAACGTTTGGAAGGCTCGAGAATTTGAGGCAGCGGCAATCAAATACTAGGTGTGGCGAACGAGGAGTCGACAACCGATCTTAGGTTAATTGTGAGGAGTCTCAATTGTGAGTAAGTTCGTTTGTAATCACACAATGATTTCTATAGTGTTTAATTCATTTCCGTGGTTTTTGTCCATTTAGAGTTTTTTCACGTAAACTGTGTGTTCATCGTATCTTGATTCATTCCTACTTTTGTTAACAAGTAGCAGCGTAGGAATTTCAACATGATCGAGGGTTATATATGTAGATAGTCTCTATGAAGGAGCCAAAGGATTTGATTGAGATGAGGAGACCGGCATTGGTCTTGAGAAATGCTTAGGACTACATCAACAGCATGGCACTGAACAAGGTAACAACGCACTGGAATCTTTCGGTTGGTTTGATCTTGTATACGTGGTAGAATGTCGACCTTACCAATATGTATAGAGTAGTGTAACTTCCCTCAACGGCCTCAACATTTGAGTCTTTGACCAAAAATATGTATAGAGTAGTTTAAGTTACCTCAACGGCCTCAGCATTTGAGTTTTTGACCAAAAAATTGTATGTTCTCATTTGTTATTGGAGACAAATATTAGTGTCCTTTTGAACTACATATAGTCGTACTTAACCCATTGAATACAATCTCCAATTTGAAGTGAAATTTCTCCAAAACTTTCAGTTCAAGAAATCAAAAAGATCTTTTTTGAAACATCAAGATCAAATTTCTACCCCTTTCTCTGGAAATTTAGCATTCAAGACAAAGGAGAGACTGCAAGGAAAAGACCACATTGCAGCTCACAAAACTAATAAACAGAACAATGCAGGGTTAAACTGATCAGTGTCCACAATCAGATTATTCATCTCTTTTCACTAAATCTTACAAAAGCGACAGGAAAAAGATAAAAGGTGAAACTAAATCCGCTTCTGGCCAATTTCGAGCTTGACAAAGATTATTCTGAAAATTCGAAAAACTAAAACAATTCAATCATGAAGTTCTATTTAGCCTTTAATGGTAAACTTGAACAACATCCCATGCATGTACGTCTTCCCAGGAGCAACAATCTGGGAAGGGAAATTGGGGTGGTTAACCGCATCGGGAAAGCCTTGTGTCTCCAAACACAAACCGGCATGAGGTTGATAAACGAACCCATCTTTCCCCTTCACGTTAACCAAATAGTTCCCCGTGTAAAACTGCAACCCGGGTTGATCCGTTGACACCTCCATTACTCTCCCCGATTTCTTATCATACACTATAGCTGCTGTCTTTAATTTTTTGCTGGCACGGCCATCAAGAGCATAGTTGATATCATAACCATTCGGGAGCCCCTTGATCTTGCTTGCAATGGAGGCAGGTTGAATGAAATCGTAGGGTGTGCCTTTTACGGACATTAATTTACCACTAGGGATGAGATTTTTGTCGACAGGCGTTATGTGGGATCCAAATATCTGGATCTCGTTTGACAAAATATCGCCGCTGTTTTGGCCACCAAGGTTCCAATAGGAGTGGTGTGCTAGGTTTACCGGCGTGGCCTTGTTTAGAGCTTTGGCTTTCATTTTCACAGCCATATTGTGTCCAAAAAGAGTATAGGTCACGGCTACGCTTAGATCACCCGGAAATCCTGTATAACACAAAACATAGCTTCGATAGGAAAGACAACAATATTCCACCCGATAATTTTAAGATGTTTACGCTGACTTTGTTCGTTACCTCTTGGGATATGATTGTACAATTGGTACATAGTTCCTTATCAGAGTGACGTCTATTATTATCGACTAAAAACCAGGTTCTCTACAAACCACTTTTTGAATTGCAGAGGGCAGTTCGGTGACGTCTATTATTATCTACTAAAAACCAGGTTCTCTACAAACCACTTTTTGAATTGCAGAGGGCAGTTCATGTAATCACAACCGTCCAAAAGTGTTTTCAATAGATCAAATTTACTGAAAGAATTTTTAATAGAAAATAAAATGGCTTGAGTCAACAAATACTCAAATAGTAATGCTCACCTTCTTCACCATCAAAGCTGCGATAGGTAAAGGTAATGTAAGGCGAATGACCTTCGTTATGGTACTTTTTCACCTTCCAAACAAGGCGGCCAAAGCCTTTCGCCCCACCTGGTGTTCATAGCGTTGTAAAACTACTATCAGCGAAAACAGAATGGAAGTTCTCTGTTTCCCCCAAGCATATTTGAATTACGTTGTAAATTTGAAGTAAATCAAGAAACACGTACCATGAAGCGTATTATTCCCGTCATTAGCATTTAACTTGTAACGGGTTCCATTCAAAGTAAATTGAGCACCCCCAATCCTGTTTGCAACGCGTCCGACAGTGGCACCAAAATAGGTTGTGTCATTCTGGTGAGAAATGAGATGAATATCAACAATCTATACCATACAGTACACAGTAGCGGAATTTTTTTACTTGAAAAACAAAGCTACAAACCAAGACAACCACAGGTTGCTGGACTTTTGTTGTATGTCCTGCGTCCGTTTAATCTTTGTTTCTCTTTAAAAGATTAATAAATTTTTTTGCCCAGCGAAAAAAAAATGCTCAGAAATTTTCCAGCATTACTATGAAGAGGCTGCACCAAGATTATACATCCATACACTTCTGCGGAATTAAGAGTCCGAATCCAATGTCAACAAGGGACCCATAATCCGTGTCCAATTTTCCGTACAAAAAAAGAAATCTGGACAAATCTATGTCTGGATCCGTGTCCCAAGCATTATTGTTAATAAAATGGGAAACGAATTAGGATAGTATGAGTATTCCTTAACAGTAAGTTTTTTTTATTTAACGTTGACCCGGTCAATGGACTAGAAAGTATGCTAATCATGGTGCTCAACAGAAAGGGTTATCCCATACTGCAAACAAATAGTAATAGTCAATGAAGTAGCATGTTAATGAAAGCAGAAGGTATAACAATCAGATAGGGATATGTGCCTCCTCCATTAAAAAACAAATCACATGCCAATGCCAATGCCAAGGATATTTAATCCTTTTTTTTTAACTTTGGTGTCCGGGCCAGTTTACCCGCACCTTAATTAGTTCTCCGGGCCAATATACGTGCACCTTAATTAATACCGGGGGCCAATTTCACCGCTTACATGCGGGAAGCCCAATTAAAATTGGAGTAAAACCTTGTATGGACCGATCTCAGAAGAGTTGATAGGACACAAAAAGGATAGGGACCAAGGGCATACCCTTGAAAATCGAGACAACAAGAATTACACTTTCCAGTTAATTTAGACAACTTTAAAGTTTTCAACAAAACTGGCAAACATCCCATTAGACAATATTATATCTATAGGTTGCAGCCTTGCAGGCCTTGAACGTGTTAGATACCATTATCTTTTTGTCATGTACGAGAAAAATCTAAAAGAATCCTATGAGGAATGAGAATATGTTAAAGTTGAGCATCAAAAGGAGATTAAGAATGACATGTGAACTGTACTTGAGCATTTAGCAGAGAAACCCCCTCAATTAAGCAATTTAGAATGACCATTCAAATATTTGCTTTAGCGTACCTAAATTCCAAAGGACACTCAAACACAGGTTCTAGATATATGCACCGCATAGTATTGTATCAGCCATTACGAAACGGGATTCTGGACCTCCGCTATCGATATTTGCCTATGTATGGGCCAGGTAGTATCACCAATATGAATCTGTCTTTTAATTCCGTGATTTATTACCGTGTTTCACACTTTCCAGCAAGAACAACAAATATCTTCTACCTTCGTATGCTACATTGAGAATCTCATATCCCTAAACTTTGGCTATGCGAATATACATACAGGGAAGCAAATTTTGTACCAGGTTGTTTGAGATTTCATCGATTTCCATTCCGTAGAAAATGTTTAAATTTTAAACATGCCTACAATAATACCTATTAGTTACTAAAACTCAAGAATTTTAAATTCCGGCATCCAAAATTTGTGGTAAAAGTATCGAAAGTAAGAATAATGCAATTCATAATTGACAAAAAAGAATGCAGAACAAAAGTTAGGAAATGAAAGGATGATGGGTGGGACCCAGGGGGCGTGCTGTCCCTTGAGGAAAAGCATGCATGCTGATCCCATCCGAGCCGTCCGTGCTCGGCGATCAACGACCCAGATTAGTTCGGTAATGGACGGTGTAGATCTGTTTAGATCCAAACAGATCTGAACCGTTGATCGCCGAGAATGAACGGCTCGGATGGAATCAGCATGCATGTTGTCCCTTAAGGAATAGCACCATCCCTCAATCCGGTCAAATATGGTGACTGTGACTATTCTTAGATGTAATTTCTGACCTTAAAAGCTGATATTTAACAAGGAAATAAGTAGCCCATCATCAGAACAGTTGCCGTTCTAGGCTCATTCCTCTTTCAAATAAGCTAAAAGTAGCTCAGAAAATGCCAAAATCTCCTCCAAGTTCCACATATTAAAAGATCAGAACATGGGTAGTCTTATCTTTTGGTTGATCTTTCAGCCATAAGGATGAAAACAACACAGGAAGAGTCAAACTAATGGACCAAACCACAGCTCATGTCCACAATAGATCAGATTCTCCGCAAGTGGAGTGGTAAGCCAGTGGTAGGCACCGACTATGCCCACCCGTGCATATAATTGTGCCTCAAACATCACTAACCACAACTAACACTACTGACTTTCGTCGAGAAAAAAAAAAGATCAGATAGTCCGTATAGAAAAAAGAAAAACAAATAGTGACAACACAATAGGTAATAAACCAATATAGAACCCGATCAGTTCGAATAGAGATGGGATTGGATTAAAAAACCCATGAGCGATATACAAAAGAATTGGCATTTGCATGTGACAGACTGGTCAAGGGAATATTTGTTTGCAAACTAAATCCTAAGAGCATCTCCAACCATACATTCATTTCTTCATTTTGAAGAATGAAAGGGCTCCAATCAATCTTCATTTTTCTCCTTCATTTTGGAGAATTAATTTTGGTTCTTCATACCACTTCAAAATGAAGAACATTCTTCAAATGAGTTTTGCACTATTCATTTTATCTAAAATGTGCTTATCTTTTAAATTCTTGGTAAAATTTTCACAAAAATGGTACCAATAAAAGATATTAAAAATACCTTTAAAATGAGATCAATATCCAATATTCCGAAAAAAAAAATTGTAGCATAAAATCTGGATTTTTATGGAGGGAAATAGAGAGAAAAATGAAGAATTGGGTTGGAGTTAAAGTGAATAGTGGCATTCTTCAAAGTCACATTTTTAATAAAAAATATTATTTTGGTTCTTCAAATTGAAGAATGTGGTTGGAGATGTAAGAGATAAAGGATTAGACATTACTTTTGGGATTAATTGGCACATTAATGTTCAGTAGAATCAAACATCTTAGGGCTCGATTGGATGCGGGATACGTTTTGGTGGGATTAAATTGTAAAGGGGTATAAGATAATGAGAGGTATTAGTTAGTAAGGGTGGCCCACATTAATGTGACATTTATGGAAGGTGGATAAAATAGTACGTGGTTTTGATGAATTTGTGATAAAGGGGTATAAATTTGGGTGGATGATGGCAAATGACTTATTTGCCCTTGTGCATGGGTTGTATTAGATATTACGATAAAATAAATACATAAATATTAGACTTATTAAATTAATTATATTTTTCAATAAATATGATATAATAATTTCTTTTATTAATTATATCTAAAATTAAAATATTGAATTATCATTTCTTAATTATTCATTTTGATAATGTTGCGTACCACCTAATTTTTTTTTTTCTAATTATGCGTTTTGTACTTATAATAACTAATTAGTAATTTTTATGTTATACCCCAACAATGTCAAATTCTAAAGTATAAAAAATTAGAAATTTTTTGTATCGAATTAAAGGTCTCAATTAGCAGTTTAATATGGTGCAAAAAAATAATAATAATGTGCAAGTACTTTACTTTTTTATCTGAAAGACATTTGCAAAGCAAGCCAACAATCTCAAATGTCAAAATTGAAGCTATTATAATTAAATTTCGTAATTAAAAAAATCTGATTTTTTAAAAATTTGTACGGAATACAATTTCTAGAATACAAATTATAAATTATACGGAATGCAAATTAGTACGGAATACAAATTATAAATGTCAAAATATGAATTTTTAGGTGTTTTTTTTAATTTGGGTAAAT
>JAXBDA010002171.1:0-45259 GCA_036023075.1 Gaultheria prostrata | reverse complement strand
TACTAATCCTATTCGAATCACAATCATTTTAATCTGAAATGGTGGTAAGATAAATGATGGTAATGTTGTTTTGGAAGGTAGGGTTTTCCTTTACAAGAAGATAAATCTCATGCACAAAGTCTGTAGGGAAAATTGGGCATTCTTAGTACATAACAATGGTTTATTAATTTTCAATTTTTACTGTATTGTTTCGCAATCGATGTGGTAAACTAATAAATCATGTTCTTTTTTTTAAAAAAAACCTACAACTTTTTTGACAGAAAAGTTCGACATGGATTATTGATTTACGATGTTTTAGGGCATAGAAAGTTTATACGTGGTAAATAAGTGATGTATCTTTTAAAATTTTTAAGGGAGCCATTGGGCGGGCAAAATTCATAAAGGAAGATCGTGGTAAATTTTTTATTTCACCTCCCTTTATGAATTTGGCTCACGCAATGGCTCCCTCAAAATTTTAACCATGATTGCTCGATCAAGGATTTTTGGATAAAACCATAAGGAACTACGGCAAAAATCGTAAATCACATGCACAAAGTCTGTAGAAAAAATTGGGCATTCTTAGTACATAATAGTGGTTTATTAACTTCCAATGTTTACTGTACTATTCCGCAGTAGATGTGGTAAACTAAAAAATCATGTTCGTTTATTAAAAAAATCCTACGTCTTTTATGATAGAAAAGCTCTACATAGATTATTGATTTACCATGTTTTACGGTATAAAAAGTTTATATGTGGTGAATCAGTGATGTATTATTACTATTTCCTAAATATTAAAAAAAATCAATGGAATATTATAAACCAATAAACCACCATAGGGAATCGTAAATCAGAAATCCATGAAAAATGTGGTTTATTTGTACACCGTGATTGTATTGTTTCTCATACGACAAGCTTAAAAATATCATTTATTGGGTATCAATGATAGTGTACTCTTCTACTATTTGATGGTCTAATTTTACAAACCTTGTGACCGACAGGAACTAAAACCACAGAGGGAAAAACGGGGCCAAGGCTGAATGATGAGTTGAACTCATGGCTCATGGGTCAGCATTCGGAGGGTGTCAATTTCGATGCGGCAAATGGTAGTAGAAAACAAGGTTGTGCAGTTGGTGAAGGGGAAAAAAAATAAAGATCTTAAACTTGCAAAGTAATGATGCTTTGTGTTGCATGCTTTAGTTCTATCCAGAACGATTAATTCTTTGGGTTCTGAGTAATATAGAAGCTGATTTCGGTGTTTTTTAAAATGGTTTGGTATAGTTTGTTTTAATGTGGATGTTTTTGTGTTATGAGAAACTCAGATACAAATACATGGTTTATTGGTGTTTTAACGTGGATATTAATGTATTCAATTCCCTATTGGAAACATGGTTTATTGGCTTTCCATTGATCCTGTACTCGTGATAAATCAAGAACTCATATCCTGTACCATATATCGGTGTGTCCAAATACTTTTCCAATTTCAAATTCTCTTGCTGATATCGAAATAAATCATTCCGTGATTGCTTGGGATTAGTAAATTTGAAATAGGAAATTTAACTTCACCTGAAGATATGGAAATTTGTTGTGATTGATAGCTTGGGATGACACATTTATGGAAATAATCACAGTTTTTAACTCTCCCTTATTTTTAGTAACCGTATATATCTTGAAATAAGTATGGAAAAGAAAACTTGATTGTGATTGCAATACCGGATTTTGTGGATAGCTAATGGATCAATAAATGACGTGAATGGTTATTATTTTTCCGGATTATTTGGTCTAATAATTAGTACAGAATATATAATACTAAATTATTTAATAAGGGCATAATGGTCCCATAATCCATTTACAGGATGTAATTATAAAGATTCAAAATACACAAGATGAAATCATAATGGTAATATTGATTTAGGATGTCTAAATAAAATTCTCTTTTACGAATATATAAATATAATAAATATAAATAAACGACCACATACGCAATTACTCCAACTTGTATTCCCATTTCCCAATCCCAATAATAAAACTAATAATCCACCCCCACACGTTGTTGTTAACAGACTCTCGTCCTCCTCGTATCTCTTCTTCCCCGATTGGTGACCTCTAGTCATCGCAGGTTTTCTTGGTTTTCAGGGGTTGTCTGTTTGCTTCGCTTCGATCATGAAGACTCGGAATTCCACTACCCCAAAACCGCCCCCCGCTAGTAAAAAGACGCCTCCGGCAAGAAAATCTGCCGCCAAAACCCCTCCAAACGACGACACCAACTCCGCCTCCACGCCCTCCGCCACCGTTGATTTGAATCCCCAACCACCTGGTAAAACAACTCGACTCCTTGTGCTTGGCTTGGCTTGGCTTTATCGATCATTGCAACTCTTGATATTATCTGATTGATTCGACGTTGTTTGTTTGTTTTTACGTCTTTGGTTTTGCGAATACCACTATTGAGAGGTTCTGAATTGAATTGTAGGATTTTCGTAGATGGATTGAATTAGTTTTACTAGTTAAAGCAATTCATTTTTCTTTTTTGCTTTTGCTTTTACACATTTCCACACACATTTCACTGGCAGTTCCCGTATACGTGGCTGTGCCCCCACACACATATGCGGATGTCTAGGGGCACCCCGCAGCCTTGCCCTAAAGCTATTGGGTAATTACTTCACTTGAGGGGTGTCATAGTTAATTCACCGGACAAAGAAAGATACCATATAAGCAACCACATTTGAAGCTTCGATTCCTATTACCCAGTCCATAAACTAATCCACCACCGAGTGATTCTGAATTGAATTTAGGTTTTTCGTTGATAAGGTGAATTTGTACACATTTTCACCGGCCGTCACCATTTTGGTATTTATCTTACTTGAGCTGATGGATACATTGTATGCGTGGATGTTCATGTGTATTGTCTGTGCGCTAGTATGGCCATGGAGAGGTTAATTATGAATTCTAGTTTTTCATGTTTGAAATCTTTCAATGGTACGAGTACGACTAAAGCATTCCCATCTACTTTACACTGCAGTTAGCATTTCCATATTTATTATACATCGGCTGGTAGATTCAATCCTTATGTGCATGTGTATGCGTATGCGTATTTTTCTATGCTAACATGCTGATGAAAAGAATCCATACGGGTTTTGGGTTTTTCAATGGTATGACTTACTCAATTATGATTATGCATTCGGATTAAGTTTGTTTTCCTAATTTCGATTTTGCATTCGGATGTTTCACAGAGTATATATTCACACACATTAGAAAATGCACATGGTTGAGTATGGAGCTTGTTAGTACTCAATGGTCTTGTTTTAATCCATCTTATTAATTTTAGTTGGACAAGAAAAGATATCAGCTGATACTGTGGAGGTGACACCAGAAATGAAAGTAGGAACAAGAGCAAAAACAACAAAAAAAGTTGTGGTACGGAAAACACCAGCTAGAACCAAAACTTCTACATCACCTAAAGCTGTACCTCGGAAGACGCCTGAGTTGGAGCAATTGGAGAAGGTGAGGATTGGTGAATCCTCTGAGAAGGAAGAGGTTGGGGATGCTAAGGATTTAGATTCTTCGAAGAAAGAAGTAACTTCTCTTTCAGTAGTTGAAGAGTCTGTCAATAAGGAAGAACTATCTGTTGAGAATGTTGAAGAAGCCAAAAGGGTGGAGGATGAAAATGCAATGAAGGGTGAAGAGACCCCACAGGAGAAAGAAGACATTACTGGCATGGAAAAGCTTTCGACAGTTGATTTGAAGGCCGAACAACCTGGTAAAACTCGACTCTTGGTGTGATTTTATTGACATCAAAACTCGAGGGACAATGTTTACGTCTATGCTTGCATCACTTGGATAGATTCCATATGGAATATTGTTTTTCAGTGGAACCAGTAACTCGGTGTTAGTTGGGACAATTTTTTTTAACTGCTATTGTTTGCCTTGTTTTGGTGGTTATTTTACTATTGGTGGATTCTTGTGTTTAGGATACATGTTTATGCTGATATCCTGGTGTAGATATTCCTTACTGACTCTGAGAGTCTGAGTTTTGTAGTTGTACGAGTAACTCAATTTTACTAGTAAGCAATAGTGTTTGATTCCTGTTCGAGTTGTACGTGTTAGGCATGTAGCGAATCTGGGGACAGAGACCTAGCCGCTGCTTTGGTAAACTTGAAGGTCTCTCAGTGTTTTTTTATGACCGTTTTGTGCATCATGGTGTCATGGTCTCCTGAAGGATAAGTGCTGAAGGGCAAGGCGAAGTTCTTGGGCAAGTTGTGTCGAACAAGTCGTTGTTTTGGATAGATAATGTTCAGCATTAGTGAATATAGCTAGGAATTCTAGAATTCATAAAGCATAGTATTCAATAGTCCGAAAAGGGGTTAATACTTAGAAAATCCTACAGCATCCACCATTCCACCTTACCTTAAGGTTTAGTCGTTTAGATTTTCAAAGCATAAAGCTCATAGCAACCAAATATCTAATATTGCACAATCCAGGGAAGAAGAAAAGGAGATCAAATAGTCACGGAAAAAAGGGATCAGTGTAACCGTGGGTTATTTTCCCATGTAGCTAATGTTCAAAAGGATACAATAATCAAATCTTGTGGTTGGTAGCTATTTAATTCCATCATCACTGGCTGCTATTAAATTAAGCAATGCAGAGCTAAAATTTAAAAGAACACACGACTGCTTGTTCCTAGGAAAAAGGCTTGTGCCACTTATCTGCATTTCAACTACTGGCCTTGCCTCAGGAACTTTTAGCTGCTACAAGGTCGCCTCACTTCACCTCATGCCTAAGTGCATGCTTTTTTTGGGACACCGGGTTTCTCTTCACCAGAGTACTCAATAAATTTACAAATCAAGCTTCAAAGCCTCCCCGGGACCAACTTTATAAAATCTCCTTTGCGAGTTCCTTGTTTTGATTCTGCATTGGGTTGTCTACATAGGAATACATATGTAGTCATGCACCAAAAAGTTGTTGTCGATGTATGAATTATGCTTTTATGTATTCTAGTTGTAATTGATCCTTTTTTATGTTAGTTGAACAAGCAAACACATCAGTTGATGCTGTGGAGGTAACACTGCCTACAAAACGTACAGGAGCTAAAACAACAAAAAAGATTGTGGTAAGGAAAACAGTGGCTAGAACCAAAACTCCTACGTCGGCAAAAAATGTACCTAGGACGACACCTAAGTCGGAGCAAATGGCAAAGTTGAAGGTCGAAGAATCATCCAAGAAGGTAGATGCTGAGGATGCTATGGATGTTGATTCTGCTAAGAAAGAAGAATATTCTATTTCAAATGCTGACGAGCCTGCAAAAGAGGGAGAACCTTCTGTTGAAAATGTTGAAGAAACCAACAAGGTAGAGGATCAAAATGTCATGATTGTTAATGATCCCCTACAGAAGAAAGAAGAGGTTATTGACGTGGAACGGCGTTTGGTTACGAATGTTGGGAAATCAACAAGGCAGGATGATCCTGTGGCTTTAGATGTTGCGGAAGTGTCAACAAGTCAGGAAACTGGCATGCCAAGGGAGGAGGAACTGGTGAAAGAAGAAATAAGGGAGGAGACAAGAATCGTTGAGGATGACTTGGGGTCAGCGAGTGAGCCTGTCAACATGGAGGAAGATTTGCGTAAGTTGAGAGGAAAAGATACTCAATGCGAGGAAGAGTCCCATGGTAATGAGAGGATAGAGGAGTGCAGGGACCAAGAAGGACTTAAGGAATTTGGGGGGGAAGAACTGGCAGCCGATGACATACCAGAGCCGGGCGAAGAAGCAGAGGCATTGGATGTGGAAAACATGGAATTAACAGCTGCAGCGAAAGAGCGTAAGATGAGGAAGGAGCTGGAGATATTTGTTGGTGGTTTGGATCGTGATGCAGTGGAAGAGGATGTGAAAAAGGCTTTTGAGAACATTGGAGATGTAGTTGATGTCAGGTTGCATAAAAATACTTCAACTGACAAGAATAAGGGGTATGCATTCGTGAAGTTTGCAACAAAGGAGCAAGCAAGCCGAGCTTTATCAGAAATGAAGAGCCCTCTTGTATGAATATTCTCATTACCCTATCATTTTTACTCTCCAATGCTAGTGTAGCTTAACTTCTATTATTGGTTCATAGATATGTGGGAAGCGATGTCGGACTGGACCGAGTGAGGATAATGACTCATTGTTCCTGGGCAATATTTGCAACACTTGGACAAAGGAAGCTGTAAGATTTTACTTGCCATAGATGTATTCTTAGCAAGTTTGTTTGCTTTTTATTGATTTCCTGCTTTTCTAATTTGACGCGGGTTAACATTTTGGCAGATCAAACAAAAATTGGAGGACTACGCCGTTGAAGGTGTTCGAAACATTACTCTTGTCGCAGATGCTCGCCATGAAGGGTTGAGTCGTGGATTTGCATTTATTGAGTTCGCTTGTCATGCTGAGGCCATGCTTGCATATAAGAGGCTCCAAAAGCCAGATGTTATTTTTGGCCATACTGAGAGAACAGCAAAAGTAGCTTTTGCTGAACCTTTACGTGAGCCAGACCCTGAGGTGATGGCCCAGGTTAAGTCCGTATTTATTGATGGCCTCCCACCTAACTTGGACGAAAATCGAGTTAGGGAGCAAATGAAAGGTTATGGGGAGATTGCACGAATTATGTTGGCCCGGAATATGTCTACCGCCAAGAGGAGAGATTATGGATTTGTGGATTTTACCACACATGAGGCTGCTGTTGCTTGTGTTGAGGGAATCAATGATAAATACTTAGGTGATGGAAACTTGAAGGTATTCTTTTAGTCCTGCTATAATGACACTTTTGGATATGCATGGGTAGGACTTAGGAGTTGCCTTGCTTACTTGAGTTCACTTAGGTAGGAGAGTTGCTTGGCAAGCATTTTCGAATCAACTTTGGTCTGAGTTCTTGAAAACAGTTTTGATCCCCTTGCCAATATTGTCTAAGCCTGTTAGTGATGGAGTCCTTGTTTTGAAGATTTCCTGCAAATTTTTTACTTGGAAAGCTGAAACCTGGGGAGCAATGTTTTAAAAATCGGACCAGACAACTGTCAACCGGACCATGGTCCGGTTTAGATGAGCCCAAGAACCGGTATATTTTCAAAACCGGCCTTTTTTTAGAGAACCGTTTCAAAACAGCGGTTGAACAGGCAACCTGGATGAACTGTTCACGGGTCACCTGAACCGCTTAGTTCAAAATTTGAACTTAGAAGATCCCCCTTTATTTGCAACATGAGAGACTGTGTCTTGGGCAGCATTAGTAAAGTAGAGATTGACTTTGAATGGACTTGCAATAGGTTTGAATGTACTCTATACACCAGGGAAGCCTCAAGTAAGCTTTCCCAACGATGTGGGGCAACTGCAAACTAATATCTCTTTTAATTTAACTTCAATTCCTTCTGTTCCTCTTCACATAATAAGGAAAATATCACATTTCAAAGGTTTTTTCCCTAGATATATGTTTATATAATTATGACATCACCGTTCGATTCCGGTTCAGCTCCGGTTGAACAGGTGACTCATCCACCCGGTCCCTTTCCTGGTTCGCTAACCGGTCCGGTTTTCAAAGCATTGATGTGAAGGACCAAAACAAGGTTTGAATTCCGTCTACCATAGAGGGTAGACTGGATCTTAGTTGCAGGATCCTTCTAAAATGGGCGCGCTCCCTAGATGGGAGCTCGAATCCGCGCTCCCGAGACAGGAGCTCGACGGGAGCTCGCTCCCATCTAGATGGGAACCCGCTCCCAAATAGGATGGGAGCTTCCACACTAATCTTAAGGATGAAGTTCTCGCTTCTCTTTCCAAATATATGCAAGGAAGAAGAAAAAGAAAAATGAAGTAAGAAACATTTAGGACCCTCTCTTTGTTGTTTAGTATTCTACTACTTATCTATGTGTTTAGTCCATATATTTGGCATAAAAAATCTATTGGGATGTCTTACTCATGTTTATATATATTAAATGTTCATATACATGCTCCCTTTGCAACTATAAAACATATACACAATACATATAAGTACATAGAAATATATTCATTAAATATTCCCACGCCGCTCCCAACCAAGGGAGCTTCTATATACCCCCGCTCCCCCGTCCCCGCTCCCGCTTCGTGCAACTAAGGACTGGATTGCTTGGTGCTAAATTGATAATTAATCCTCTTTGAATGCTCTATTGCCCTTGGATCTTGTTTGGCTTTGCCACTAGGCTCGGTCTGATGTTATACATACCATGTGCTTTAATGTTGTACCGACACAATTCTTTTGTCCTGATCTGCTAGACTAAAGTGAAAGCTAGACTTTCAAACCCTTTGCCAAAAACTCAGGCCATCAAGGGTGGAATGTGTGGAGGGTTTAGAATTGGCCGTGCTGGTGCTGGAACCTCTACAAAATTTGGTATAAACCCAAGTTTCAGCTGATGATTCATTTTCTTGTCGAGACTATTTTCTCATAATGTGTTTTGTTTGTTCACAGGAAGGGGTTTTGGGCAGGATGCGCATGCCTTCAACAGACCTAATTTTCAACGTGGCAGGGGTTCCTATCAACGTGGTAATGTTCCAACTTGGAGAATGGGTTTTGGCCGTGAACATGACCTTGATGTCCAGTATCCTCCTTTCCACCGAAGAGAAATGTCTGGACAAGGTTATTCTCTGAACGAACTGATTTGCCGAATATATTTTTTTTCTGCTGATGCAGATATAAGCGGACAAAGTTGCTTCTGTGTGTCTTTTGTGTTTTCTTATGAATTCATGTGCTTCAGCAAGAAAAGAATGAACAAATATGCTCTTTAAATTATAGCATCTTTCAAGGCCCCTTAAGCTTCAGCATTTTCCATTTTTGTCTTGTAGCAAAGCAGAAAAGATACCATAGGAGCCTAGGCATGACATGCATTAAGCTTTTTCCCCTTTCTTGTTCTTTCTCTGTTTCATTTATTGTAAGAAACTTAAAACACTTCAAAGGGCTGTTCTTTTTTGCCATATAGCAACAAAGAAAAGATACTATAGATGCCTAGGCGATGCATTAAGCTTTTTCCCTTTTCATGTTCTTTCGTGTTTCATTTAATGTAAGAAACTTAAATACTTCAAAGGGTTGTTTGGCGGAGAGGTGAGACATAGATTGAGCTCAAGTTCCATATGAATCAGTGTCTTGTGTGGTTACCCTATGGGGGGAAATATAAGCACTAGCAGATATGCTACTCCCTCCAAGGACCAAATTTTCATTATTCATGCTTAGCAAAGAGGTATCTAACCTCCCTTACTTGCAATTCTTTCATATTTTCGGTATGGAGTAATTGAGGAATTTGAACACGGGCTATTTTTACGGACACCCCCTGTACTTTGCCCGATTTTAAAAGACACCCCCTCTACTTTACTTTTGGATATATACACCTCCTCAACTTTGGACCTAAATGCAAATGGTAACTCTGTTAACGGGATAGACGAAAAGACAAAAGGCCCCTTCATTGGGTTTCTCGATCATTCGTCTCTGAAGAACACAAACTCTCTCTCTCTCTACACGATCAAATTCTCTACTCTCTCTGTGTCGATCACGATCAGAAGCTACATGAAACACCAGATTTTCGTCATTCCAACATCCCTGATCGCTACAATCAGTTCATAGTGACACACCCGGGTACATAATGTTTCCCTTTCGATTTTTTTAGGGTTATGACTCTTTACTGTAAAATTATGTGTGGGTCATAACTCTTTAATTTTTTTGCACTTCGAATCTTTACATTTTTTACACTAAATGGACCTACTCTACAACTTTATGAGGTTTTACAATTAAAAAATTATGATTTTGTTTGATCTTTTGCATTTTGGGCATTTTTTTTTTTTTAACAGTAAAGGATTACAAATATCCATGAATACTGGTCCCCCTTTTTTATGTTTACATATTTTACACTAAATGGTTGCTAGTGGTCCCTCTATTGAATTTTATGCACCTCTGTTTCTTCATCTCGCATATCAGGTTCAGGAAGATCAAGCCATTTGAAAAACTCACATTTAGCAGCTCTCTGAAAGTAAAAAATGCAGAAAACATGGTCTTATTCAAGAAGAATGAAAAAAATTAGGCAAATTAACGGAAATAACTTACCCCATATCTAGCACAACCGAAGAACCTCTTACCCAGAGTTCTCAGTTTTGCAGACGTCCTCACCGGAGTCCGTTCACCACAGTAACACACTCGGAACAAGTTTCCAATTGTTGCAGGGGTAGATCTTGAGAGTGTGTCATTGGAGGAGAGAGAGTGGAAGACAAAAAAAATGGGTTTTGGACTGGAAGGCAGGTGCTCTGTTATATTTATAAGGGTCCTAAGGGCATTTTGGTACAAAAAAAAATGAATTTTGCCGTGAACTGCTTCTACTAACGTTTCCTGTTAATTTGGATGGAAAAGGTAGCATTTGCATTTAGGTCCAAAGTTGAGGGGGTGTATATATCCAAAAGTAAAGTAGAGGGGGTGTCTTTTAAAATCGGGCAAAGTACAGGGGGTGTCCGTACAAATAGCCCATTTGAACACTGACATGGGCATTCCAAAACCTAATCCTATGCTTTTTTTTTTCTTGAACTGAAACCTAATCCTATGCTACCATCCCTCGAAAGCCCTTAATTGGGGGTGTTTAGGAGTTGATTCCTGATAATAGGAGATTAAGAGAAATTTCTAGGTCAGAGATGAGCTGTCATGACCTAGGTTTGGTATGTAGATTACTATAATGAATGTAGGTTTTTAAATGTATTAATAATGGATTATTAGTTTAGGTAATAAACTATTGCAATAACCTTATATTGGTCCCTTGATTATTAAAGCCCTTTTGTTGTCTGTAAGTTAATTATGAATCGTCATATTGCCACAACATTTTTTTTTCAATTTAAGCGGTTGTTATTTTTGAGAATTTTTTCCAAAAATAGTTTTGGAATAATTTTCTTCTCTCTCCACTCATTACTCATCTCTCCAATCATTACTCATATTTCTCTCTCCATGCATTACCTCTCTCTCCAATCATTACTCTCATTTCCCTTTCTATCTCTCTCCACTTATTACCCCTATCTCCAATTTTACTCTTATTTCCCTCTTCAATCATTACCCCAAAAACCATTTCTAAAAGCCAAACCAAACACTATCTCAAAAGTATATCTCAAATTTTTTTCTCAAAACTGCCAACCAAATTCATTTGATTCCTAATGCATTTATCTGACATGCATGATCTAAATAAATCGTCGGGTTCTTTGACACATGGGTTTTATGTTCCCATGCATGAAGGGTTACAGACCATATAGTCTTTATGATATGACGGGTGCAGTTTAATCTATCTCTCATATTAACCTGCGTGATTAGGTGGATGGAGGGATTCATTCCGGGGTGCTCATGATGCATCTCGTGGAGGTGCTGTGCCTGCTAGACCTAACCTTGAGAGAGGCAGACACAATCCCCGTGATAGAGGTCATGGGATACCTGTCCCAACCAGGAGTCAACCGTTTCCCCCCAGAGAAGGATTCAACAGAACATACGGTGGACGGCATTTTGATGACCCTTACTTCTATGATGGCCGTCCACATGGAATGAAACGACCATTCTTTATGGCAGTAAGCTGGAATTTGTTGTAGTTCATGTTTGTTAAAACAAAAAAGGGGTTGTTTGTGATATTTTTCACTGTCGCATCAAGTGTTACTTAACGCATGTATGGTTGCTTTTGGCCTTAAGGACCAGGATCCAGACTACATGGAGCCTAGCAGACATCGTCCTCGATTGGATTACTCTGATCCAGCAATTCGATTTCGTACGCCTCACTATCCAGGTGTGAATTCTGTATACAATTTTTCTTTGCCCAGCTTGTGTGTATGGGTTGGTTATAATTTTTTTTCCCTAGATGGCTGATGGCCCTTTTTGTTGTAGATTCTTTCGAAGCTGGCAGCAGCCTCTACTCCCATGATTATTACGGTGCTGACGTGAGCACTCATGGCTAACTTTATGCTCGTGCATGTCTTACTCTTTAACATTTTCATGATTTCCTGCCTTCTGCAATGTTACAGTACTGTGAAGGTCCATATTCATCTTTTTATGGGAATGATCGCCTGTATGGAGGTGGCTATTACTACTAGAATTGAGAAGCTTTGGTAATTCTAATATCCTACCTTCCAACTTTATTTCTGGTTGCAATATTGCTCTATTAACATTTTGTGGGCTCTTACAGGTGGATCTGGGAAGGTGGGATGGACATCGTGCAATGCTGGTTTGTGGACTTTCTGCTTGGAAGGAAAGCTGAAATTAGTTTCTACTTTTCTTTCCTTAGTTCTCTCGATTTTCCACTTTCTTTTCATGTCCTTTTGTCCCTTCGTCTTCCTCCACATCTCTGGTCTTCCTCTGCTCTCTTTGTCAAATTGTTCAGACGTAACGTGTTTCAAGTGTCTAGTTTATAGGTGATCCCTCCAAGAAGGACATTTATGTGGATGTCAATAATATTTTGAACTATGAGCTCCGTATGACTACGGTATCAACTCCTTTTGCCCAAGATAGGACAGCACATCAGAAAGGGCATGAGCTGTAGAGATTGAGTTGCTTGTTCAGGTTCTTTGTGTGATTGAAAACAAATGTCGATCTGTTCATCTTGAAGCTTTAGGAAACGGGGGGGGGGGGGGGGGGAGGATCAGTTTTTGTTTTCTAGAAGGCCGAGTTCAGGTCAAGGTTTTCGTTTCCTTGATGATGTAGATTCAGAAGTAGCTAGAGGCAACTTTTGGATATTCAATTACGATTTTATCTGGAGAATAATATTTTATGGCGACTCCTATATTGGAAAATTATAGTGAAAGAATTGTCAGGTATTGGAGACTTGACTTCCGTGTATAACATTTCATGGTCCATTTATGTGATTTGGGGTTTAATAGATGCGGATTATGACCTCATTTGTGGCTAGTTAAAAACTTTAACTTGGGCCAATTACGTTCTATCATGGTCAAAAGTGGCCCTGCTTTGGAGTGGTTCCTCTTCACCCGAGACAAAATATTCTCCTATGAATTCTATGTGCCTATCATTCTTATATTCAACTATTGAATAGGGATGTGGTTTTGTGAGATCAAATGTCAGGATCACTTGTAATATGTTTGAGGGTTAATGTTGACACCATCCACATTAGAAGTTTTAGCTTTGGAGCCATTCGACTTGGGATAATGGCTAGAATGGTGCATGTCTTCAAATTGGACAAGTCTGCTGCAGAACCTGATATTCTTCTTCTCTTCAAGTTGGAATCTGATGTATTTGAAGTTTTGTTTTGCCACAAGGAAATCAAGGTTTGGAACTCATTGTTTGTGTATCTGGTTCTGGGGCCAAAGGTTTAGTTTCTTGCAAGTGGCAATAAAATTTCCGAATTTGTGGAAGATATTTAGGATCAGATTAATAGTTAGAGTTTAATAACGGTATTTTCCTTTGGGCTATGTTTGGTTCTCCTTGCCTATTTGACTGCAGTATTTGTTCTAGGTTGTTCTAGAGTCTATGATTTCAATAGTTGAGAGTAGATACCAATTTGTTCGAGGTAATTTTGCATTCTAGTTGTCATTAGTATATCGTCATGCGACTCTGCTCAGTATTTTTGGACAGTTAAAATGCTCCTATGCTAATCAAAATTTTATTACATGTGATTTCCTAATATAACACGTTATCCTCGTCGTTATGTCAGCTGAGGTTTTATCCTACGTCAAAAGTGTTCTCCTGTATTTTGCGAGTCGTGTGACGTATGTTCATTCTGAGGCAAAATTAGCAAGATTGGTAGCAATAGAATCAAACGTTTCAAGGGCAGTCGAAATATGAAGACTTCGTCTGTCAAGTTCTGTTATCGTTTGTATGGGAGATGATAACTCATGATGTTACATACATGACATCACACTAGTTGTTTTACTCTGGTTACTCTGGGTGTAGTCCTTCTGTAGAGCTTTCCAAGGGTGCAAAAGTTTCCAGGAATTACTGGATTTATGTTGAAGTTCCTGGATTGGTTCAAAAAATTGCAATGTTGGCTATGCCTAGCTTGTTGAGGACACTTGTTAAGGTGCTTCCCTTTTTTTTTTTTTTTTTTTTACTGCTACCATAACCCTGTAGCGTTAGTCACAAAGCAGTCGTAGTAAGGAGAAGGAATCGCGTTTGCCGTGTAGCATAGCCATATTACGTTTATGGCATTCAAATCCTTGGGGTTTCTAATTTACCTAGTGAATGGTTGCCTTTGGCTGAGTACGGGGTTGTTTGAGAGAAAGTTCAAAAGATTGTTTATGATAATGGAAATTGGAAGCTGCCTTCCCACTTTATTAGCTGATGATCGGTTATAGTATAGAAGTCTCTGATGAGTGGAAATTGGAAACTTTTGAGGCTATTTATATGCGAAAATCATAGGTTAATGCTGCTGTCAGTTATACATCCTGATGGTTTAAATGCTTATTTGGCATGTTTCTGATGAGTGTTGAATCAGTTAAAGAGATGTGGGATTGTTGATTGTAGCTAGGTCACATGAAGGTATTTGTTCTTATCACTGTTTTCAGCTTGATTCCTCAAAACAGCTTGACATACTAACACGTCCCATTTGCTTCTCTACTTGCTGTCTCCTGTTCTTCTATTTCCTTCTCTTTTGTTTCTTCTGTGAATCCTGAATTCCAATCGTAAGTTGTGTGTTAGTTAATAGATGAATTTGTAGAATTCATTTGTAAATTCAAGATTGTATTTGTTGATATTGTGGTATAAAAGGTTCCATGTTTGTGTATAGACCGATGTTGGCATGTTAGATGTGTTTAGATGGATACAGAAGTTGGACTATTGTCTTGTTCCTTTTGCTGCTACCGTAACCCTGTAGCATTACATTTCTCTGGTTATTGGGTATGGCGTGGTTAAATAACTTAAATTTGGCCCAAAAGCCGGTAATGATCTTATGCTTTAAAGGTAAATGTTAGTATTTCTGTCGCATTATAAACGGTTTTGTTTGCTGATATATCCATGTTGGTTTACATGAATTTTAAAGGTTAGTGGAGATGAGAGCAGACTGGAAAATGATTCATGTGCGTGTATGAGCAATATTCCTGGGGCGCAAACAGGATAAGCATTTGATCAACGAGTCTCATGAACCAGTGTCTCTGCTTTTATTAGGCTTCTCGCAAGGCATGGTGGCTTTGCACTGTGTTATTTGTGAGCACAATTAACTCATCTTCCCTGTTTCAATTCACACAATGTCACAAAAATGAGGACGTGGATCCTGTCGTGATGCCACGATCCAAATCATTTACTGCTTTGTGATTTAGCAGGTTCAAAGCCACCATGCCTGAAATTAAATGGCTGGAGTAGACATGAAATTAAATTAAAAATCTTGTTGGATCATATTACTGGTGGTTTAATGCTACAATTAATGAAGGGAATACGTCTTTGAACAATAAGCTTCACTAAATATTGAATATAACGTACCCTTCAGAGAGTAGCATTCACAATCCCTCCGACCGAACCACATGGGGGCTTACCACCATTGCCAATATATCAGTCCGAACCGCTCACCATATTAGTCAGACCACTCAAATTCAGGCTTACTTCCACGGCCAAAGGCAGAAATAATCAGCCACCAACTACAGTATAATTTTTTATTATCAGGCTGGTAAAATGTTTTTTTTCTTTTGAGAGGAGGGTAGGCCAAGTCTTAGAAAACTCATTTTAGAGTTTATTTCTAGCAATGAACATAAAAATAGAATGCCTTCACCCTCCAATAACTAATTCCCTTGATAATGCAAAAACTATAATTTCCCTTTGAGAGGGCACCCATGCCCGCCCACAACACACACACACACACACACACACACAGAGAGAGAGAGAGAGAGAGAGAGAGAGAGAGAGAGAGATTTGCAACAAAGTCGTAAACGGGAATGACTAATGGAAGAAAAAACTAACAATTGCACAATGTATGGCTTATAAATCATGCAGTGTAAAGCTATATAAGCCGATAATGTTTTCCAGCTGTTCATAATCGTACCCACAGAATTCAGATACCTCTTCTCCCAGCGGAACTTGGTTTCCCACTTTTCATGGCATCCATCCCAGTTGTAGGCAAAGCTATTTTAGGGCACTATACCGGTTAGAGCCATGCTTTGACCAATGATCCTTGAGATCAAGCGGGATGGACAGATCGTGACCCTCAGCTGCAAGTCGATTAAGCAGTTTGGTAAAAACATTCCCACTCATCTTTCTTCCCCCAACTCTGGCATGGCGTTTGTTTGAAATCTGGGGCAAAGGATACATTGACATGGTGGTGGTGCAGCAAGCTGACTGCCACCCGCCATTCCCCCACTTGTAGCAAGGCTGGGGTAATCCAGTGCACGAGCAAACTGGCGCGGGCATTGTAGTCTCATCAAAGTTGATCTGGTTCAACCCCAAACTCTCTTTCCACGCCTCAAGCTCCTCATCTAGTTCCTCACCACCATCATCATCGCTAGCAAAATCTGGCTCAAGTTTCCAACAGTTAGCTTCTGGGCTCGAATCTTCAACCTGTCTTTTACCCTTTCTTTGAGACTTGGAGGGAGTCTTTGTTGAAGTTCCTTTGGAGGTGGTCTCCTTTTCTTGCTTCACCTTCCTAGGCTTTGTGGTCTCACTAGATACTCCTGTCCTATGGTAGGGATTGTTTGGTGGGATTTCCCTCTGATTATATTCAGTTTCACCCAGATGAGGTATGTGATGCATTTGCTGGTGGTGGTAAAGGTGCTGCTCGGAACCATGCATAAGCCCATTGCCAGGCGAATCAGGGGATATGTCATTTTCGTTCATGGAAGTCTCTTGGTATTGAAGAGCAGCAAGGGCCTTGTCTCTTTCCTCTAGGGCACTGTTTCGCTCGGCTAGTGCCGCATCTCGCTGCAGCATTGCCATGTCTCGCTCAGCAAAGGCTCTTCTCCTCTCGTCTAGTGCCATGTTCTTTTCTCGAATAGCAGCATCCCTCTCGGCCATGATGGCCATGTATGTCTTTATCGTCAAATTGTGTTCCTTTCAGTAAAGCAGATATCAGTTAAGTTCATCATTCTGAAGTTTAGACAAAGCCTTTCTCATTAGCTAGAGATTAATGTTCTAGGCTCAAATTCCCATAGATTTAGCAGGACAGCTACAGCATTGCAACCTACTTCTCTATTCTGAAGTATAGTCAATTGTTGGTTTCTAAAGCACACTCATGCAAGCTAGGATTTAGTTTTCAGTTTCACCAAACATTGTGCAGGGACGTACCATCAGCAGGGAAGAGCAAAGCTAGAAATCCATCCTCTGGTATGGCTGTTTCAGAAAGAGTGAAAACCACGTCCAGTAAATCTGAAACCAAGACAAGTACTTGAAAAACACAAAAACAAAATTGTGCCAGTGTAAAACTTAGAACTCCACAGAAGAAAGAGAATAACTATTGTATCTGCTGAGATGCACCACTTCTTCGAAAAAGCAATAATAATGTTGGTGGAAATAAGTTTTCAATTCCAAGAATAAAGTTCAGGATTGTACCATCAACAGGTACACATTCGCTCTAGAAAGGTATCCTCAGATACGCTGTTTGATAACAACTAAGATCACTGTCAATTGAATCTGAAAGCAAGAAAATGAGTTAATAGAACTGCCCAAAATACAACAATAAAGTTCTTAAAACATGAGCTTTAAAGGAACAAATTATTAAAGGAATGTCAAATTATCTGCCAATATGCCCCGATTTAAGGAATCGAGTATATTTTTCATTACTTGTGTGGCTTTAACCTCAAGCAGACCATTTCGATAGCCAGACAGGACAAACACAAGGGCCTTGAACAATATGACATGTTTAGCAAGTGTGTGGTTAACTAATTACAATCGAACTCTATAACGTCTTACTTGACATTTTAATTACAATACAAATCATAAACTTTTAAGGGCATGCCACCAAATCCATGGGGCTAGTAGTAAGCTTCAAATACCTGCCTCCAAGTCAAAGAGTATAAGATGTTTAGTAGTACATCACTGCACATTTCTCGGTCATAGCCAAAAAGGAATAGAACAGGAGAAATCTACAACCCTTTTTCGAGTCCACAGAGAATTTATTTTGATCAAAACGGTAAATAATTACAGCTCAAAGATTTAGAGAAGAGACTAAAAGTAAATATGAGGACTAAGAGTGGCCAAGAGTTGCAAAAAGGGCATAACAAACAAAATGTGCAAATATTATGTACATTTAACAAATATACTCTCCCCGTCCCAAAAAGAAATGTCCAAAAACACTATTCACACCTCTCAAAAAAATTCCTATAAAATTTTATGATTTAAAAAATTTTGTTTGATAAAACTAAGTGAGATCTATCAAACAAGATTCATATTGCATATACAAATCATTATAAATAAAGAAAATACAGATACTTTTATGAGAGGTGTGAATAGTGTTTTTGGACATCCTTTATGGGACGGAGGGAGTTTAACTTAATATCATGCTGAGAAAACAAAGGCCCGTAGCACTCTTCCCATGAGAAAAGACTGGGGAGGAAAAAAACGCACTAGACAAGATAACAAAGCTAATTGTTAGATGTTTCCTTTTTTCCCAAGTATGTATATAATCTTTATTGGTGGGTTGCCTATGATCAGGTGAAGGAGTCTTCTTAGAAGAGGGGCAGCCTCAGGGATGGCAATAGGTCACCAATGCTAAGTTGATTGAGAGCAGGAGAGAAAGAGAGAGATTATTAATCAGACATGGAGAGACAAGGCTTCCATGGCAAAACAAATGTAGGAGTTGATCAATGTTGGTCTATGGATGCTGGAGATCTCCTATTTTTAGAAGGCAAGAGCCATGAAGCTCAACTCACCAGGTCATGCGTCCGGATGAGGACAAAGGGACAAATGGGTCCCTTTGTTTTGCCTGGTAACCTAAAGGTAGGACCACTACAAGTCTACAACCAGTGGCACCAAACTCTTAGAAGAAAAAAGTGGGGCTGCTAAGGTGGTCAAGCGAGCTACACAAGCACAGAGAGGCAGGGAACATATGCTTTCTAGCAACCTTTGTTACAACTTTTCCATGATGAAATATGTCAAATTCAATATGCACGTTTTTCCGAGCTGATGAACAATGTTAATGGCAACCTTCATGTCATAATCTAACTTCATAGGTCCATCATCGTACTTCACCAAATCTTTAATCAAAAACCTAGAGCCATATAAGTTCACATCATGAGCTAACCTTCTTTAAATCTTTAAGTCACAACATCACCAAATTTCATCCTTACCGAGAATAGAAAGCCTTCTTCTGACATACTAATTCCCAATTTTCAGAAACATATAATCTGGGGGAGAAAGCACTTTCCTGAATCTAAGATTGGTCTACTTTGACAACATACTTGCTCAATTTTGTAATCCCCAACCCCCTTTGGAAGTTGAAAAGCATCCAACTCAATATCAATTGACAATGAGTGGAGAGGTCGCTTAGGCTCATATACTAGTTTTGGAGGTTATAATTAATCAACGAGGGACAAGATCTAACAAAACTTTATTAGGCATGTTGGCAAATACGATAATATACAGAAAGACAGGCACCATGAATGTTTTCAATGCATTTAGTTCCAAGATTTTTGTAGTATTAGGATATATGAATGCAGAGAAACTAATTGGGAAACAACACTATGTTTGGGTGCATTCTCACAAAGAAAATTTGATTCCTTTGTGGTAAGGCCCAAATGAGGTCAACTTTCCTAAATGTTGATCTGAGTCATTCTTTATGTTTCAATGCACTTCATCATTAACACTCTATATGCCAGACAATTGTAACAATATATAAGGAATATGCATACATGAGAAATTAAAAAGATCGCAAGTGCTGTTTGTTAGTGAGGATCTACGAGGGCCGGCCCTCGGTAGAAGCCTAGAAAGCAAGCGCTAAAAGAAATGGTAACAAGAAGGCCCCGTCCAAAAGAATGATACTGCTGAATCTGGGTTTAATTGATTCAGCCCTGGTGTGTGGATCGGACATCACAACACTCTTTCAAGGAGGGATGATTTACTAGGCACCAAACACTATCATGTTTAAGCATCTAAATTAAGCATAACAGACAGCAAACAGCTAACAGATATATAAAAACGACGACGACGAAGAGAGAGAGAGAGAGAGAGAGAGAGGTACCTGTTCGATTTTGGGCTTGAGCTCTGATCGCGTAGAAATTGGATATAGGTGAAGACGACTACATAAAAACCCTACAATTTGATCATTGTCACAAATTACTCCCCCGTTTTTCAGTCATATGACTTTTACTGGTACTCAATTTAACATATAACGGTGATTCTATTTGCAACTCATAATTTACTCCATATAACCCGCAAAAAACTCCTCAATTTTCATTACGGTGGAAAGACTGAAATGCCCCTAAAAAATCCCTCCTTCTTCTTCCCCGTTCCTCCCCCTTCCCCCTTTATCCCCTTGTCAGCCATGGCTGCCACCCATCGCCACCAGCCATACCCCACCTCATTCCACCTCCTTCGTTCAACCTGCCATCGCCACTCCTTCTTTTTCCTCACTGTTCCCTTGTAACACAAAGGAATAAGAAAAGAATCCATTTGAATACTAAAAACTCTACTGCAAAAAATAACCCAGAATTTCGACCTTCACACCCTGAAACACGATTATATTTTCGACATTCACACACCGAAATATGTACACATATTCGACATCTGGACACCGAAATAGATACTTTGAAAAATTCATATTTTGATAGCATACGTTTCGACAAGGTAATGTCGAAATGCATTACGATTTCCGATAAACTAATGTCGAATTTCATACATTATTTCGATGTTTGGATACCGAAGTAGATACTTAGGAATTTTTTTAATTTGACAACATAAGTTTCGACTAACTAATGTCGAAATATATCATTTTTTGCGACTTTAGCTTGTCAAAAAATATGAAGTATTTCGACATTTACATACCGAAATAGATATATAGAGCAAAAATCTAATTTTCACAGTTTGCTTGGATGGTGGTGGTGTCTAACGGCGCTGCAACTTCGGTGATCAGCGGCGGGTGGTGGCGACTGGTTGTGGTGGTGACCGGTGGCGGCGGCGGCGACGGGTGGTTGCACTGGCTGGTGGTGGCAATGAGTGGTAGAGAAGATTTAGGATTTTTTTAAGATGAAGGGTATTGTGGGAAGTTTAGGTGAATTTAGTGGGTTGTATGGAGTAGATAGTGGGTTGCATGGGGAAAATAGTGAAAATGGGTTGTATGGAGTAAATTATGGGTTGCAAATAGAATCATCCTTTAACAACATCCCTTCTCCTATGCGCCGTCTCTCTCTCTCTCTCTCCTTTTATTTTTTTTATTTTGTCTTTTAAGTTGTAGGCAAAAGTCAAGTTATTTATCTTATTTGGTTTTTTTTTGACTTTTTATGTGAGAAGAGACTATAGAGTTTTTTGGGCAACAAACCAAAAAGGCGGGAAGAGAAATGACACCTACGTTCACTACTTCATTGTGCACTTCATTTAAATCATACATCATAATATTTTTATATAATAAGAAATATATGTAATCAAACCCAAATAGGAGTAACTTTTTTTTGATTAGACATAACTTGCAAACATACTTTTGAATGACTGCTAATATTCATCTTCCCTTCTCTTTTCATACACAATACTTTAGCAAAATAATAAATTGCTTATAATAAAATTGTTGCACCTCTTTAAAATCATCAGAGTTTGAGTTTCGATAATTAGGTACTCCATGCATATTGCTTTGATTCAAGAGTCACGCTAGTGATAATTGTATGTTGTGTCGTACTGTCCAAGGTAATTGCAAAACTCAAATGATGGAGGTTGACATGCGACAACAATAGTAATAACACAAAATAATAGATAAGTGTTGCCAAGGTTATTCGATGATGAATACAAGAACTCTAATAAAAATACATGGTGATTGTGAGGGTGCAACAAAAAGATATGAGTTGAAATAAAGGCATATGTAGTACTTTCTTGTGTTGAGATTATTTATTTTTGAACGATGGCAATATTTAGGTGAGAGAAAGGATTTCATTGGGTTAAAATGAATAGTGTGAATCTGGTGATCATCATTGAATGAAATGAAAGTTAGTACGTGTTGTTATTAATGGCGTGCATTGTATCTTTTAACTTCGATATTTGCAAAGGGTTGTCCACATAATGAGAATCTATTTGGTTGACTTTTAACTATTAATTGCGTATTAGTTGGAAGAGAATCTGCATTATGAAGAAACTTTTAAGGGGGCAGAAACTAATTCTTGGAACGTGAAGGGTTATATGTTTCATGTTTCTAAGCCCCGGGGAGGTGTTTGCAATTGACCCGCATTAGCAGGCAGCAGCAAACTCATAGAAGGGTATTTGTGGTTATGTAATTTCCATTTCTGGTTTGGGGAAGAAACATCAAACAAGAGTGTGATGGGGAACTTCCTCATTTGCTTCTTCATTCACTACTCCGTACTTTTTCTATTTTTTGTTTGGGGAAGAAACAAGAGTGTTATGGAACTTCCTCATTGGCTTCTTCTTTCACTACCTCGTAGAAGTACTGTTCTAAGAACTTTCCATCTCTTTACTCCATCCGTCGCAAAAAAGATTGTATGTATGATCTACAGTGGTGGAGCCCGAAAATCCATATAAGGGAGCACGAGCGGATCCAACGTACAGAGATTCACGTGACGCCCTTGAAAATAGGACTCTAAAGTGTGGTCACCAAGTCAAGAAAGATAATATATAGTATTATTCCGAAATTTAACAAATCTGCTCCAATATTCCAACGGTAAAGCGTTGGCCTTCTACAGTTATGGACCAGGTTTGAAAATTTTAGCGCCCTTACTCAAATTTTTCAATTTTAAATGGTTCAAAAAATCTCTCCACGAATTTTTCAGTGTATTGAGACTCGAATCCACACTAAAATTAACTTATGTAGCATTGGTACCACAAAGCAAATTGTACTAATACTATTTTGCTACACAAATGAATTATTACAAGTGTAAGTTTCTCGTAAAAATACATAAATATTTATTTTCTTTAATATGTTATATGTTACATTTTGTTTAGTTTCTCTATAAGCTCAAAATTACCTAAATAAAATTGACGCGAGTTCCCCAAGGGCCTTCAAGCGTGTCAGTCCTGAAGGGGTGAACCCTTCTGGAAGAAATTTCTGGATCCGCCACTGCAGAGGAGTCACATTTTCATAATAAACTAGACACGTGTACCAACAAATTAGACACCTTTACGGGTTTGTAGAATATCTTCATGACTATAATAAGTAGTGGGAAACTGACTCACCGTATTTTGAGAGAGGAAATATTCCCCTATGCCTACATTCCCTCCGCCCCTGATTAGGGCCGGCCCAAGGATTTTGAGTGCCCTAGGCCTAACCTAAAAAAATGTACCGTAATTGTTTTTCCAAAAACAATCACAATATGATGAGTAGGTAACACTAGGATAGTCCAGAGAGAGGATGGAATTAATTTAATATGATAAAGACTTGAATCAGCAAAAGTATCAATTACAAATTTACAATCACAATACAATATAAGCAAGCACTCAATCGAAATGTCCAAAGAGAGAGTAGGTCTCGACTGTATGTCCGTATCGTTCCAATTTGTTACGCATAAAGTCTTACTGATCCAGATTTTGTAATTTTTTTTGGATCAAGTTTAGGCCCTTTAATTAAATATTGTGCCACAATAGTTTTTGACCTTTTGTAACTAATGTTGGGTCTTTTTTTTTTATTTGGGTAAAAAAAGAGTCATAATCTAGCCCATTTTCAAAAATGTTGGGGTGTCCCAAAAATTGGCCCATTTTGAAGTGCCCTAGGCCCAGGCCTATTGGGCCTAGTGCTGGCCCTGCCCCTGATGGTCCGGAAAGTAAGAACTAAAAAACTACATTTTTATCGAGAAAAATTCAAATTTCTTTTAATAAATTAAAAGAACTCATTGATATTTCGTGACTAGCGACAAAAAAATTACATTTTTCTCTGCAAAAGTACATTATTTTTAAGTTATCATTTTTCGGATCAGACAATTTTATTGAAACGGAGGTAGTAAATTTTTGTTTGATTGGCAGAGGTAGTATTTGTAGTTTATTTTGTGTTGTGTATCTGTGTGTGAGATTTCTGATTTCTTTGGGTTTTGTTATCTGAATTAAATGTCTCAAGTGATTACTATGAAAAATTGTCCTTTGCTCTTATCAAATGAGAGAGAGAGAGAGAGAGAGAATGTATTTTTCTGATGGAAATAAAAGGAGGTGAGGGGTGCCAAACAAGCCTAGACAGGCCCAACCCATTTTCTCAGGCCCAACCCCTATCCATTTTCTATCTCTATTTTGGGCTACAATGGTCAGACCCATCTGGCTCTCGAGCTGGGCTGGCCTATATTTGAAGAAGGCATAGGCCTATCCCAAGGCCCAACTATTTTGGGCTATGGGGCTGGGACTTGGACTCCACTTAATTCCAGGCTCCGTTTGTTTGGACATAAAATATTTTCTTGTAAAATTTTACCTTTTTTCCATTGTTTGGTTACAGAAAACAAAAGGAAAATATTTTACGCAGTAAAACATTGTCAGCCCAAAGGTGTAAAATAACTTTTGTCCAAAACTTCGGTAAGTTTTTTGCGGGCCATTCTCTCTCCATGCGGTTTGATCTCCCCCCACTACCCAACCAACTCTCTCTCTCTCTCTCTCAACTAACTTTTCATAGCACTTCAAAATCCCCGCTGCTGTTCCCCTCTCTCTCTCTCTCTCTCTCTCTCACACACACACACACACACGTCAACCCAACTTCTATCCATAAAAAATACTATTTTGCTTTCTTTCCCATACCCACATCTAGTATCTATCTGACTCTTTGTCATTGCATACATCCTGGTTGCTTTAGGAAATTGTGTTAGGCTAACATTTGGCGAATGCCAACCAAACATCGGAAAACAAAAAATGAAAAAAGTTCTTTTTGACAAGATTGTTTTACATGAAAAATATTTTACGTCGAAACAAACGGAACCCTAATGACAAAGATTTCGAAAGGTTCAAGTCTATGAAACCGATAGCCCCGGGTAACGTTTAGGACTTTGAGACAGGTCGCACTCTATAAAACCGCTGGGCTATAAGTTGGGTTGGCCTACTGCAAACTTATTTTGGACGGGCTGCGCTTGGGCTCAACGGGCTAAGGGTTGGCCATTCTACACCCTTGAAGGTGGTTCCTGTTCCTTTTCCTTTTATGGGGGTTTCAACCATGAAAAGCTCATCAAATTAATTAAAGATGGGGCAGCTTGAACTCTTGCGTGCCATCAATTGGAATCATTGTTTTTTCCCAAAGGGAAGCTTGGTTTGGTCAACCATTGCACTAATTGCTATCCCATGTTCCCCTCTCCCACTTGGGAGTTGGGGTATTTGTAGTGACCCGAGTAACTACATTCTCGTAGTGACCTAAATTATGGATCATTTATAATATGTATTTGGGGTTGGAACCATGCAATTAGTTCGGAATGCTGAGTAGATTATTCACGTAAAAAATTAAATTAATTGGATATTTGTAGCCATATGTTCGAATATCATTTATATGGGTGGCCAATATTATTTGGAGAATACAGTGTAAGACAAATATATTTCAATTATGTGTCTACCAATCTCCGATGATCATAATTTTTTGTACCCATAATGTGTTTAACATTCCTGAAAAATGAACGGTTTCAATCCCAAACAAAGATTTTTGAGGGCCCACAATTGAGGTCACTACATAGTGAAATCCCAGGTCCCTCCCTTGCTCGTTTGTCTATTCCAACATAATTATTTTGGAGCAATGCCATGAACATAAATGAATGTGCATATATCCAAAAAGATATTTTCGGAATCGTCTGATATAGGTGAATCACATACGGTAGATGTGAAGCAAACATCATCGGACGATTCCTTACACACATATGTCCGGATCCATGTACATTCAGATGTGCCAGTAGCATTTTTTTTATAATGTTTTCTTTGTATTCCAATTTCCAAACATACAAGAGCCGCACTACTTTTCTTCTAAAAAAAAAAGAGCAGTACTTTTAATTTACTCATAAAGCTTTAAAATTCATGCCCATGACCAAGCCTGAAGTACCATGTGTAGCATATTTTTTCGTATGGACAATCGAGTGAAAAAAATCGGAAAAGCATATATTCTTTTCGCACTTGTATAGTCCATATAAATCATTGGCCAAAACGTGATTGGTCCGATATGATGATAGGTCATTAGGCCAGTTAATACCATGTCACTTTGTGGTTGGCAGGGTCAACCCGACCAATCTACGAATTACAAGTTCGATCGATCAGAGTTAAATCCAAGACCTTTGAATTTAAATTGGTCTCCAAAACTGTAACATATATATATGCGTAAAAAAAAAGCTCTAAACGGGGGAGAAGGGGACGGGAAAGAGATTCCAATATGGAGAATTATACAAAATTGGTAGAATCGAGCTATGCTTATTCTGCATGGTACTACGAATAGTGAGTTTCTTGCAATTATATTTTAGTAGGGTTAGAGAAAACCTCAAAATTATGCATTTTTAGTAATTTAATACATGCACTTTTAGTAAAAATTTGTTCACCCTCACCAAAAGAGGGTGAACAAAACCCTCACCCTGATTGGTGAAGGTGAACAAATTTTTTTTCCACTTTTACATACTTTTATGCACTTTTAATAATTTCCACTACAATTGTTAACCTTAACAACAAGGGTTTTTCATCTTTATTAACAAATGGAATTCGAGGCTATGTAAGAGAAGGGGAGCAGTAGAACTGGGAGGGGTCCATTTGGACCTTTTGAAAGCCTTTTGTTTGACATGCTTGAAAAGATCATCAAATGTATGGACAAATTAATATAATAGATCCCATGATAAATTATAGTCAAATCACAGAAATCTTTTGGGGAATTGGGAAAGTCAACCCAACCAAAGAATTAATGAAAAACTGCCCTATATGATGTTTTGAAGATATATATATATATATACAACATCATGAACAAAGCATTATTAGTAATTAGGAGGACTGAATTACTAATAAGCTAGGCAGCAGGGAGGGGGGTGGGGTCAAAGTGAAAGATATGGAAATGGAGACAAGCATGGCAAGAGACAGCCACGGTGCACAGCGCATGCTAGACAAGCCCCCTCCCATGGGCCCCTCTAACCCAAACCCACCCACCTATGTACAGAAATGCATGCTGGTTTGTCTTTTTTTTTTGGTTTTTTTGTTTTTTTTTTGTTTTTCAGTTTATTAATTTTGTTCTTGGAGACTACGTACCTTTTGGGTTTGAAGGGTAGTTAGTTTTTGTTGGGGACCCTACTGTTCCTTTAGAGGAATCATAAGGCCCTTTGGTAAGTGATACTACTATTATTTTCTAACCTATCTTATTATTAACTAACTAGCATTTGTTTCCTAGCAAAGAATTTTTTTTTTTAAAGTATACAAACTAATTATAAAGATTAAAAGAAATTAAAGCGGACATAATCAAGGACCATAAGGCCAACTAAAATGCCACCAAGGGCTTGGACCATCAAAGCCAACCACAAGGACAAAACACAAAACCAAAGGAGGTACATCAATGGTAAGCCATTAGCATTTAGATAAAAGATACTAGTAGGACTAAAATATTACAATTTGGTATCGTTTGGGCCATCCAAAATAGCTCATTTGTTGAATGAAAAAAGACAACTTTATTTTTCCTTGTTTGACTTCTATAAAGAAATTTCAAGATATTGCCGCTAGCAAGAAAAAAGAAAAAAAAGAACTTTTTTTTCTTTAGCTCACTCTTAGACATCCTAAGAACAAAACTTCATAGTTCTTTTACCTTCATTAGTTAGCAAAAAATAAAATAGACTTTTTTTTCGATTGTGAGACAAGATCTTAAGTAGTTATTATTAGAAGAACTCATTCTTCATTTTTTCTTTTCCCTTTATAATTTCGGGTTTTGGAAACAGATTTCGCACACTTTGATTAATTTCGAGAGACTATCATCCACTAGAGGGGAATTTTTTTTAAATGCAACTGTTATTTGTAACGTCCTCTCACGTGATGCGAGTCCCGTGCATGTGTAGATCTCAGCCCATATATACGAGAGAGAATTTACAAAACAACCGTTGCATTTGAAAATTTTCTCTTGTTAGAGAAAGTGCCCACTTAAATCATTCTTCTTGCACACTAGCTGTATTCATCGGTTTTGAGTTTGCTGGGATAAGAGAGATGCAATTCGACTTTGTGAGGAAAGAAACCGGCTTCACTGCATTTGGACTACAGAAGCCTTATGCCGTTGAATCTTAGGCGTTCATCTCGACAATTAATAATTTAGATTTGCTAAAGTAACTTACAAGTAAGAATAGTATCTTATCACTAGCTAAAATATAATTGACAAATCTAAAACGTTAAAAATACTTTGGACAGTTGCAATCACATGAATTTGCCTTCTGGAGTCCAACTATGGACCGTAGACAAGCCATATTCGTAAAGAAAAATGATGTACCCATTTAGAAGCAAATCTTAGGCGTGGCTCCGTCAAATCCATTCTTAATTGAGGCTTGTATTATTGCACTTTGGAGCAATTCGCCTAGATTCATTGGTCTATATAATATCTGTTCAAAAAATTGGTCTATATAATACATCCATGTTTGTCATAATTGTCAATAACTCTCGTGTTTCTACATATATATATGAGGCATGCACTGATGTTGTCAACTTCATCAACATACATACATCTCATGTCTATATATATATATATATTGGTGCATACAGTACAAACTTTGTATTCATAATTCTTTGAATAGAAATTCCTAATATTTCATATATATTTAAATTCATAATTTTTTTTTGAAAAGCAAAAGAAATCTTATTCATCTTGAGATTAATATTTAAATTCATAATATATGCAAACAATTAATAAGATCAAGATAAAACGTCAAAGCACGGACAATCTTTTGAATTCCTCCATGTTTTGACATTAAAAGTCGATATTGTGAATATGTGTGGACGTTCATTCATCTTAGAATGATTTCTCGAGGAGCCCATGGAGAAATCAACTCAACTAGACATGCGTAATTGCTTTTTTGGAATGAAATGGAGGGATTTTGGATCAAGACTTATACACGTCAAAAATCATTCTAAGATGAATGAATGAATGGCTCGGATTGTTCTTGTGTGGGTCCCGGAGCGCGGTCGGTACATTTTCTGGACATGGGTTCGGTACCCTTCCTTTTGTCCTATGTTAAACTGTAATGAATTCTATGCAGAATGTTACGAATTCATGCAACCTGATTCAAAGGGCAGCATACAAAACATGCGAGGTTTTTTCTTCACTCAATCAAACCACCACATATTTTTACAAAACATGCGTTATCCAACAACAAGCATATACTATATGAGTGATAGTCTCTTTAACTCTAATAGTAAAGGCCAACTCTAACCTCTTTGGTTATCAAATATGCAAATTCCAATCCCACAATCCGAACTCAGAAACTCATTTATCTGGCTCCCTTCTTCCCCATGAATATCACTCTCCAACAATAGAAACGGCGCCATATCCGAATTAATATTATTCTGTCCAAAGCTTGACACCCCATGGATAATATGATCAGTGCTGCTACTCTCACAATATCTATCCTCTTGGCTCAACTGAGATGCAACAAATTTGTCCAAAGCCCTCCAATCAGTCACTTTCTGGTTATTGTTATTATCATTGTTGTTGTTGTTGTTGTTGTTGACATTGTATCCTCCTATTTGCTGAAGATCGTCTTCTTCGTTGTTTTCGGAAATGGGAGAAATTGATGAGGTTGGCCACTTTAGTTGTGGGAGAGAAGGGCTCTCTAGCTGAGGAAGCTGTACAAATTGATCATGATCAGAGTGGATGAAACTCAAGTTATCTGCTTCTAGTTCTTGCTTGCATAGGAAATTCTGGGATAACAGGTTTGATGAATTAGGGTGCCTCGAATGGTAATCGATCGAATCCACGACTGAGCTCATTGAACTCGGTTGATCATCGTAGAAGTAGGCGGAGTCCCATCCTTCAATGCTCTTGTTTTGGGCTGTTATTCGCTTCTTGAATGCTCGGCAAACCACCCATCCTTCTTCCTGCATGCAGCATGCAACAACTTAATCAACTCATTTACCCAAAAAAAAAAAAAAAAAAGAAGAAAAAACTTAATCAACTCATGACAAAGTGTTTAAGCATACATTAAATGGATATTTATCCCTTGTTGATATACAATTTGACTTTAAATGTGGAGATTTTATTAAGAAAAAAAGTTTCAAAATAGGAAGAAGTTGGAGGATTTTTTTTCTTCTTCTTACGAGTGGGAAACCGAACAGAGAGGCGAGGGGAATATAAGCTACAAATATTGATGTGAATTTTAGTATTTTTTTTTTCAATTTACAAGAGAGAGAGCGCCATACCCATACACAAGTGTATAATGCACAAGCCCGATGAGGTGCTATTTTTTTTATCCGAACGATGGGATGCTATGAAAATGAAGATATCCAAATTCTTATTATTTGGGTCAATAAAATTTTATAAGTAGTTGGGATGAGATAAAAACTTGACAAAAGCATTAAAATATAAGCAATTAAACAAATTTGTAGTAGATAATGATATGGTCGGCCCAATCCTGAATAAACGAATATCTTCTTAGATGCAAAAAGATTCTCGAAAACGAAGAAATAGAAGTAGAAGTAGAAGCTCCTATTGCCATAAAACTAACGAGAGGCTAAGAAGTAAAAATCGAGTAAATATATTTGGGGCATTTTTTGTATTACATTATGATTATGCTGTTTTGACACGACAGAACAAAAATGTTGTTTTGCCTTCAAATTTAGTGTAGATAAGCACTTGGGTATGCTGCGAAAACAATAGAAAAATTAGACCCTTTCTTTTTTTGATCGGCAACAAAATTTTATTAAAACTCGATAAATGGTACATCGAGAGGAAGACAAATACAAAGCACAAAACCAAGTAAATGCCAGGAAAGACAAAAAGCAAACCTTCAGCGAAAAGCTGAAGGAAGAGGGAAATGTCCAAGAAAAAAAAAGAAAAGGAAACAAGATTAGGCTCAAATGGACATAGACAGAGAAGAAATATGAGCTGCTAAATGAGGACTCCAAGCTTTCAGCAACCGATAGGAAATCCAGAGAATTCAGCGACAGAGAATATGGAGCCATTCACCATCCTTGCCAGCTACCATAATCATACTCAATGGCAGTAAGGCATGAGCAACATCATACTCAATTAGACCCTTGATGACTAAAATTAAAATTGACTTAAGCAGATAAGTGGAGTTTGGAGGAGGGAAATAAAGAAAAAAGAAAAAGAAAAAGAATACTTCAAAAACGAAAAAGAGCATTTTAAAAAAGTTTGAATAGAAAAATCAGACTGTGGTATAGATAGGTACATACATATTTCGCGAGTTAAAAAAGAAGCTATTATTTTTCTCAATTATTTTGCATACTTTTGTATCGATTTTCGTTTTGCTTTATGTTTCTTTCTGTTTCGTAAATAGAAGTAGAAATTAAGAGTACTCAAAGTAGCTGAGTTGAGTGGAGAATTGGGATTTTTGCTTTGACAAGTTGCAGTGCTTAGTAGGAAAGTGCATACTAGATATACAAAAGTGTAATGGTAGGATCACAATTTTAAAATCTTAAATTCGGATACAATTAAGTCCAGAGTCATTCGGTGCACATGGCTCACATATCCGTAGGTTAGTTCTAAAATTGTGTTCTTAAATTTTTTAGAGATACATGCATATATACATACACACATACATGCATGATGCATACATACATATACATATTCCTAAGTGATCAAAAGAAAAAAAAAACATGCGTTGTGTTCAGATCTGTGATTGCAGCTTCTGCTTTATCTATTTTTTCTGAAGGCATTAACAGGCTTCACCTAGATACGGCTCAGGCTACTCGGACAATTAACAAGATCTTAGGCGAAGATTATTTGGGGGATGATGATGAAGTTATAAGTAGCTTTTCTGATGACTTGGAGATTTATTTTCCAGGATTCCCAGCTTCTTGTTTGATCCTTTTTGTTTTTCAGTTGTGGTGGTTGTTTGGGCTTGGTTGGTCTTTCTTTGGGCGTTTGGTTATTTTTTGCTTTGTGGCATTTTATCTTGTTGGGGGGTTTTGCTTGGTTTCTTGCCAATCTCGGGTTATTTTTTTCCCTTTGTTTCCTAGCAGCAGATGTCTATCGGAGTGAGATGTGCCTTCTTTGTGGGTCGGCTATTTCTCTGTCATGATGCCTCGTGTTTTAAATCCTTTTAATTTTTGTAATTTGTTTCCAAAGATTAATAAAGTCGTTTTTGCTCTTAAAAAAAATACATACATATGCATATTATGGACTTGGAAGAAGATGCAATAAGTTTGCTATAAAAGCACTAACTTTTGACTTATAGATGGTCATAGTGATCATCTTTCTTTTCACAAAGTGACACTGCAGGGGTACACGTACAAGTATTGAAACAAATTCTTCGTAAAGTAATATTCAGAAATCCAAATTCGCCATGCACAACGATCTAGACAAAACAAGAGATTATGCCTGTCTGCGTCATGTGTTAGAAATAGCTTAAAGCTTTAGATGGTTTTTGTTTGTTTTTTTACTAACATCAAAGCATGCGCATCAGATGATCGAGTTGATAGTAAAAAAGTTATATGTTTCCTCCCTTAAGTGTTCATTATGAAAAGTTACGTGATTTTCAAGTTAAAAAAATAAACTGCTTTCATGTATAATTTATGGAAAAAAAAAGTTAACCTAGAGAAAAAAAGGAATGAAAGTACTTCATTTTTTTATTTATAAATTACACAACTTGTCAGCATTGAACACATAAAACGGGACGGAGAGAGTTAGTACTTGATTTTTTTTTTTTGGTCACTACTCAATTTGGAAGGAGAATTTTATTAATGAGCTCAAGAAATGACACACCGAGGAAAAAAGGCAGGTAATAGATTCCATGTTCAAAGGTCAACGCCTACATGTTAACTAACTAATTGCTCTTCCAGAAAAGAAAAACAAAAAACAAATTGCTTGTATTTGGCCCATTTACGGATGAAAGTTTTGCCGTAGGTGAGAGGTGTAGAAATAAAGATAAATAAAAATTACCTATTACTCTAGAATCTTGAGCATGAGGAAAAAAACAGCACTGCTACATACACATAAAATATACCCAGAATTTGAAAAATCAATAGCCCAAATTCATTTGGAGTAAATCTGGGCCATTAATTTACACATTTTGGCCGGGTACCTAGACTTTCCGGGGAAAAAATAATGAAAAACAAAAGAGAAGTCAGTCCAGAATACTCCAATTAGCAGAAGAGGTAGAAGAGTTTCGCTTGCCTGTGGAGGAGCATTCTCTTCAGTTTCAAGCCTGTATTCATGCATGATCCAGTCAGTCTTCTGCCCATTTGGTGCCCGGCCTCTGTAGAAGACTAGGGTTTTTCTCATACCGATGAGTTTCGCCTTGTCGTACACTGCCTTGTCTCGTCCCGTGGCCTTCCAAAACCCAGCGATTGTGGCTCTGTTGGTCCTTGTCCCTGTCGGATACTTCTTGTCCTTGTGGCTAAAAAAATACCATTCATTTTGTTCTTCATACCCAATTCGACATCTCTCTGTCAACAAAATATAATCCCTTGAACTTGAAGTCACAATATTAAAAGTGGCTTTATTTCATCAGTTGATATTCATATACGTGAATAAAATCAATATTGCCACGTACTAAAAAAAAAAAAAAAAAAAGCAGGATTGTTTGAAGAGGAGAGAGTTGATCATCTAGGTATAGTAAACAAACAACAAAATGGTAAACTGAATTACATCATCCAATCCAAGCATAAATAATTCTTTGAATTTTGAGAGGTCAAATTGTTTAGATCTAACGACGACAACCTTAGTTATCATCGCCTGAAAAATTTTGAATGAAAAAAAGTATATCAGAAACCCTAAAATGACATAATAAGATAGTAGTACTACGTAATTATGGGGTATTATAGTATCTATGTAGTATGTATGAGTACCTTGGATATCCCAGGGTTCAATCCTATACAGATCAATGTCTCTAATCACATCAAGATCAATCTTCTGCGACGCCACCTTCTTCTTTAGATAGTACCCTACAAGCTCCTCATCCGTCGGATGAAACCGGAACCCG
Source organism: Gaultheria prostrata (assembly GCA_036023075.1). NCBI lineage: Eukaryota > Viridiplantae > Streptophyta > Magnoliopsida > Ericales > Ericaceae > Gaultheria > Gaultheria prostrata. The sequence continues at coordinate 11,172 of JAXBDA010002171.1, read as the reverse complement.
GGTGGAACGCATGATTCCATGGTCGACTCCATCACAATTATATCTATAAATGCTTCTTGATCTACTGCATCAAATTCCACACAATTAGCCTTCCTTTAATACTCCCATCATCTATAAATAATAATAACTTTTAACACACACACAGAGAGAGAGAGAGAGAGAGAGAGAGAGAGAGAGAGAGAGAGAGAGAGAGAGAGAGAGAGAGAACAAAAAGGTGGAATAATATATTAATTAATTAGGGAATTAAGGAAGGAAATTATGAAGGCTACAAATGAAAAGGTGACAAGTGTAGATGAGATATAATGATGAAGTAATTTTGGTGGTGGTGAGCAACATCCCCCCACCAGCCAGCTTACCTGTGGAAGCTGCTGGGGTAATAAGCTAGCTAGCGCGTGGTGTATAAAATAAAGTCTATGTTGTTTTGCACGAATAATGATTGTTATGTGGATGGATGAGAAGGCCCCAAATGATGAGACTTTTTTTGAGAATGTCGGTCTGATTGTAAAAACCGAGAGAGAGAGAGAGAGGTTGGCATAGGGTTGAGTTGAGTCTGAGCCTCTCTCTCTCTCTCTGGGAGGGAGGGATAAGAAACGGACAAGTAGAGGTTTGTGTTAATGATTGTGTCTTTGTGTTGGCGCATGAATGCTTGAAATGATTCAACAACCTGCCTTAACTTCATCCCAAAATTAACTGGCTACTGCCTTGTATTTTGTTATTAATTCAAGTAGAATATGTTTCCGATTCACAAAAAAGGAAAACTGAAGGTACAGACAAAACAAAAAATTATCACACTAAAAGCTCTTTAACACAGGTCATTTTTTTGTGTGCCTTTTGGTATCACACTTCTACTTCTTTTCTCGATATACCCTATCGAGCTCTATAGAATTCTCTTCTTTTGTCGATGAAAAAAAAGGCCATTTTTTTTACTGCAATATCGTCAGTTTAATGGCTTTTTATAAGTAAAAGAACGCCTTAAATTAAATTCATGACGTTTACTTAGAACCAATACCTTGCATAAAATTTTATTACTATATTGACACAAAAATCCAGAACATAGAAATATTATGAGTAAATGCATCTAGTACACAAAAAATCAGAATAAATGTTTCTACAAAGGTAACATTGACCCAAAAATTCAAAAAACAAAAAAAAAAGAAAAAGAAAAGAAGAAGAGGAAAGACATGGAAAAGAGCATTAGTAGTATTAACCAAACTTTTTGAGCAGCAGTAATTAGAGGAGTAATTTGTTTGACTCTAGAAAAAGGTTTTGCAAAGACAGATGAAAGAATGGTGGATGTCGGTAATAAACATGTTACGTAGAGTAAAAAATTACTACTCCTACTACACTAGAAGGATGAGAGCAGACAAATGAAGAAGGAGGATGACGTCATCATCATCAGAAAACCCAGCACGCGCAGGTTTCGAAAGAGAAAAGGGTGGAGGCAATTGAAAAAGAAGGGGCTGGCCTGGGCACAGTTTTCATTGAAATGGAAGCCTGCAGGTTTGCTAAAAAGGATATCGGAGGAATAATAATCCTCCTTATGTGGTGTGCCATTAACTTGTTTTTTTTTTCATTTTGATTTTTTTATGTGAGAGTTCAAAAAATATATCAATTTTTTGTGATTTTTTATGTAATGTATTGTAAGAGGATGACCTATCTCAAAAATAAAAATAACTAGCTTTTGATTTTTTTGTGTTAGTGGAATAGGCCCGTATGATGTTCACTTCACTTCATAGAAGAAGAAAGTGATGAAAAAAGGTACTACTCCTACTTTACTACTCCCTAGAAAGCATGCACTCTTGTAAAGATGTCTGGTTTTTTTAGAGGTTAGTTTCTTTCTGGGCCTCTTTCTTTGTCTTTCTGTCGAGAATTTACTTGGCACTTTCTGACATTAGAACTCAGATCGAGAGAGACTACTACCAGAAATTGAGAGAGAGAGAGAGAGAGAGGGTGTGCACTGTGCAGCTTTCTCCTGCCCATTTAAATCTTCAAAACTGCTCGATCGAGTTTAACTCAGAAATACACGCGCGCACACACAAAGACATAGAGGACTGTTCAAAACAAGAAGAGTGCTCAGAACAAAGACAAAAAAAGAAAGAAAGAAGAGAAAAAAGCAGACTTCAAAAGGGTGTTAATTTGTGCCGACAGAATAGAAGCCTCAGCCTATGCTTTGTTAAAAAGAGAGCGTATTTTAGGAAAACTACTGTTGAGATCCAGTGCGTATGTGACCCGGAAAACACAACAACTACTTCCCAACAATTCGATCACGAAACTGTATATTTGGTGATGAGGAATGGCCATTAATTCTTGGGTTTTTCTTTGTCTTTGGGGGCTAATCAGGAGTAGTAGAAGTAGCATATATTATGGCAATGAAAAAACAAAAAAAAATTCCATTCACTGAAAAAAGAATGGAAGCCCTAATGCTTATACTTAAGTTAATTTCCATTCTTTTTTTCATATATGACGATCGATCATGTTTCCATTGTTGTCATCTCAAAGCAATCTGTTTCATATTTTGCAAATTAGCAGCCCAATCTTTGCTCAACCAAAAAAGATGCAGTCCTCTTGCAGACTTATAGATACATGACCTATAAAACATACTAATAGTTTATGTTCCTATAACGGAGTGCTAAATTTCAAGGTGCGAGATCGATGTATGCTCGCGTGATGATGTATCGTTATGAAGAAGATTGAAGGGGAATTCTGTTGAGGATGGAAGAAACCCTAACCAAGTGGGAAGAACCGAATAGAGTACTAGATCTCGAATTTAGTATTTCCTTCGAGGTTTGGACTGTGGACAGTATTAATTTTTTTTTTCTTTGCTGAGAGATCTATCGCAATTGCAAGCAAGATAACCGATCACATGCACTAGCTAGCTAGTATAGCATGAAATTAATTATCACAGATCAAAATGTCGTTTATAATTGATTTAGTAATACAAGAACCAAATTAAGATGTTCCATATTTAAATTTCCATGCATAGTACTCAAAGCTTGCTTACCTGATGTGATCGATGAGGGACGTAGTTAATATCAGTTGATTCAGTTGAAGACAGAAGAGTTGAAGAAGACAAATGAAATGAAGAAGAAGACAAATGAAATGAAGAAGAAGAAGAAGAAGATGGTGAGATATTAATACTAGTAGCTAGTAGAGAATATATTCCGTTAGAGAGAGAGAAAAAAAAAAAAAAAAAAAAGATTGCGCAAAATTAAAGGAGGCAACGAACGAGTGTGGACCGCCCAATTGCGCGTGGGGTTTTTTGATGGTTTGTCCTCAGCTCATTGACATCACTCCCTACCTTTCTACTCATCAAATGAATAAATTAACATCATTAATAAACATACAACCCCTCCAATTCCCTTCTGATTTCTCTCCGAAAAATTCTTGGGTACCGAATGGGTACCACATGACTAAACCTACGTAGTACTCAAATGCTACATTTTCAAAACTGTATTGGACGGCCTAGATCGAAACCCACTCTCTCCAAATCCAGACCATCCAAAACTGAAATGGACGGCCAGATGTGCACGTGCGGGTACCCGCTCGATACTGGAAAACTTCTCCCTTTCTCCATATCCAATAGGACTATAGGAGTTACCAAATAAATTCATTTTCTTCCCCATACAAATCTAAATCTTTGTGTGGGAATCAAGAAAACTCTTTTTAAATGAATTACATCATCCAGATTTGCTTCAGTGCGTAAGAATCGCATATCTAAAGTGAATCTGGACCTTATAATTAATTCCAAAATCAAACAATTTATTTTACGTGGAGTTTTTTTTTTTATTTTAAAGGTGAAGCTGAAACATTTTATTTTTTGGTAATTCAAGGTGTCCATGTCATCTTGATCTAGAACATTGCCACTTCCTGGATAGCCGAATTATTAGTGCATGTCTAGTGCTTCATGAATAGCCGAATTTCTTTCTTATTTGTGGCGCACAAATTTAAATAAGAGCTGTAGTAGAATCCAAATATGAAAATTAAGCAAATGGGCTAAACTAAATTTGGGTCATATTTGATAAATGTATAAATCTTTTACCTTGCCATTAAGGTAAAAAAATATAATCTTTTGCCGATTAAAAAAACGGAAAAGATAATTTAAGCTCTGGGATAAAGTTAATACACCTATTAAACCCATGTGACATAGTTAAAAGAGCTTCTTCATTAACTAGTTAAGTCACTGTCAAATGGGAAAATATTCAATACTTTTTTGCTCCGATGCATCGGAAATTTATTCAGTGTTTTTGAAGCAATGCAATATTGTGATAGTCCAAGAGACTAGTTTTGTGAATGGTACAATACTGTAGGAGCCATTATATTTGTATCAGTTACGGATTCACGCACTCCAATCCACTAACACGTACAATTGAAGAACAAACCAAGAATTGAAATCAATCACAAGCAAGAAAATAACAAGACACAGAGACTTATGTGGTTTCGACTTAAGCTGATATTATTGGGAGTCCAATCCACCTGAGGTTCTACCTGTGCGTGCATAGGCCTAATTCATTGGTAAGTATCCACAAAGTCCACCACATCACATGGATCCACTATATATTGAATAACTCATATTCACTTAAAAGGCTACGTAGTATTTCTAGAGCTAATACGTGTAACAAACCCCAACTTCTGGAAGGGATGCATTTATTAGATAAAAGGTCAACGCGAGCTTTGCCCATTGCTCTGATGATTCATGATAATTCTACGGATCCCACGGCCTTCGTGCCGGCAACGCATCATTCAAATTTCTGTCCTATCAACTTTCGATGGTAGGATAGTGGCCTACTATGGTGGCGACGGTTAACGGAGAATTAGGAATTGATTCCGAAGAGGGAGCCTGAGAAACAGCTACCATATCCAAGGAAGGCAACAGACACGTAAATTACCCAATCCTGATACGGGGAGGTAGTGACAAGAAATAACAATACGAGACTCATTTGAGTGAGGTAATTGGAATTATCGCGGCTGCTGGCACCAGACTTGCCCTCCAATGGATCCTCGTTAAGGGATTTAGATTGTACTAAGTCTTTTAAGTGATGAGTCATTCAATTGTATATTAATCTTCAACTCTTTTCCTGTTTGTCCAATTTGAGACTGAATCTTTCACACATATTTCTAACAATCTCCCCCTCTTGTGTGAACCATGGACTGGGCCTAACTCCCCTCGATTTGATCCATTTGACTCCCACTTAATTTTTTATCTATCTCTCCAACAACATCCCTGCAAGCCCACGACTACTGATGCTTCCAGGAGAGTCTGTCCATAGATCATCAGCCATCAGCTCTGATACCAATTATTATGATCCACCTGAGGTTCTTTCCTTATGCAAATTGCATGATGTAATTTAATACTCGCTCCGTCTCAATTTAATAATTTTTTATGGCAGTTCTTTCTATTATTTAATTGATTATATATCGTAATTTATATTATTTTATGTGATTTTAAAAATTTTATCTTATAGAACTAATTAAAATCTATCAAATAAGATCATATTTAAATAAAACAACGGATTTACTATGGTTAGTAGTGGAGTATTTCGTTTGCAACATTCTGTCGGATGCACCTGTACGGTGGAGCAAACCGACAAAATTCTGGCACACCATTAGACTGCCTAGAGCTTAGCCAGGTCACTGTAACTGGTAGTTGAATTTTACTCCAAAAAGCTCCTCTGAGTAATCTTTTTTAGTATGGTCAGAATCACATTTTTGGCGGACCCCATGATCCGACCACCGACTGTTGAAACGTAGAAACACGTTTAACCTCGCCACCAGTCCACCACCCACAAGCCGTCGTAGGCCCATTGCTTTACAGGGGAGGGGGTGTTTATGTCATTTCCGATGGAGTAGCATTGTTTTCACAGTAGAGTAGTAGTACTGTAGAGTGATTAATGATGATGATGCGGTTTCGACAAGTATTTTGGAGAAGCAACTGTGGATGGATGGATGGATGGATGGATGGACAGGCTATACCATTCATACAGGTCGGTTAATGGTTGGTTGGTTCATATAGATATATACATAACTGCACAGTGCCTTGCCTGCTTTACGTAGAAGATAAATAAAAGAGGAGACTGGAGAGGCCCAAAAATTTGACAAAAAATATCTCCCACGGCTTTTGATTACCCGGCCAGGACCAAAGGTGGGGTGGGTACCTCCCTCTTCATTCTTTTCCCACTTCAATTCCCTCATATTCTCTAGTACAGTATTTTAGTATTCATGTCTTGCCAAGTGTTAATTTATGGAGGCCGGGCTAACTTCTTCTTACCGACAACAATAACTTTTGGGCAAATTTCACTTACCTCCCCTGAGGTTTCTGAAATAACACTGACCTCCCCTGCTTTTCTAAAACAACAAAAAAATACCCCCTGCCGTTACTTTCCAACTGACGGCGTTAGCATTTGTGGGAAAAGAACCAAAATACCCTTCTTAATTCATTTTAATGTCACTAATTTAATACACTTAATGCCAATTTTTTTACATTTAATAAATTTACTTTTTTTCTCTCCATTTCCTTCCCAATATATATGCAATTTTTTTTCTAATATCTAAACTATATTTTTTACATAGTCTTTGTTTTTTTGAAATTGTGTAGCCAACTTATATTTTATAGTTTCAATATTATGAGTGACAATAATTTGAAAACTTGGACATCACCAATGCAAATTTTTTTACAAAACTAACAAAGGTAATTTTTTTTAGCAAAGATAAACAATAATTGAAAAAATATTAAGTCAAATAACGTCCATGTGAATTGAATAGTTGTGGTGGAGTTTAAGAGACAAAATAAAAAAATTTCCATGAGCATAAACTCTCTTTACATTTATTTGTTAAAATGCGTAATTGAAAAAATAAATAGAACTTTTTTTTATTACAATCGTCGAAAAGGAAAATCCTATAAAGCTCAAACAAGGCGAGTAAAAATTTTTGATGCATAATTTCGGCTTAATCCATGCGAATTGGATAGTTGCGGGGTGAAAATTATAATCAAAAGTGTGAATTTTTTTTGTCTTTTCTAAACTTTTCTCAATTTTAGTTCATATTTCTTTTAATATATGTATACGTACTCATTTCACTAAATATGTAAAGCAATATTTTACTTTACATGGTGATGTTCAGCTTTTCAATTTATTGTCACTCATGACATCGAAACTATAAAATATATGTTGGCTACACTATTTAAAAATAAAAAACAATGAATATGTAAAAAAATAGTTTAGATATTAGAAGAAAAAAATGCATATATATTGGGAAGGAAATGGAGAGAAAAAAAAAATTATTATATGTAAAAAAATTAGCATTAAGTGTATTAAATTAGTGACATTAAAGTGAATTAAGAAGGTATTTTGGTCCTTTTCCCGCAAATACTAACGCCATCCATTTAAAAGTAACGGCAGGGGGGTAATTTTTGTTATTTCAGAAAAGCAGGGGAGGTTAGTGTTATTTCAGAAACCTTAGGGGAGGTTAGTGAAATTTGCCCATAACTTTTTTTTTGCCAATTTATTTTCTTCTCATAAGTGAGAGTTTAATAGTTGTGCAAAATTTTATGGTACTACAAAAATGCAACTTAAAATCATACTAGTTGATCGGATCATTGCCACACTGTATATTGCAAAAAACTACTCCCTTCGTCCCAAATTGCTCGATACTTTTGGGTAGTCGTGCCACTCAAAAAAAATACATATTGGATATAAAAAGTTATACAAATTAGAAGATATAGACAAATTTTTAAGAGGTCCCCAATAGTGAAAGCGGATCAGCAATTTGGGACAGAGAGAGTAATAGTAATTGAATCTGGTTGCAAGAAAATGAGATTGTTATGGATTTTAACATTTAAACTGACAATAATTTATATTTTTATTGAAAAATATTTACCTTTATTTTCAGAGAAAGAATACGTAATTGATCTATGTTGAGGGAAACTTAAATAGGAACGGAGGGAAGGCATGGGTACGGGTGCCCTGGCCGCCCAGTTTTTTTGTAAGAATTGTCTTCTCTAATCCATAAAAATTATACATTCCTCACAAAGTCTCACAAACTTTATAAGCAAGCTCCAAAAAACTGCATTCTTTTTTTGTTGAAAATTTCATTTGACAAATCACATATTTACATGTATTCCATTATTTATCAAGTTGTAATTTCTAATTAGCAAGTCTGTATAGGAATAGAGTGGAACAAAATCTATTTTTAATGTAATTCGAGGGTGAGTAGATCAATTAGTTTCAGCTGGGATTAATCGGCTTCAGAAAGCACAATGGTATTTAGATTCAGCTCTAGTAAATCAATTGTGCGATCAATCAGTAGTTCAGAACAATGGTATTCAGATTAGATCTAGTAGATCGATTATGGGATCAATTGGCAACTCAATTGTGTAGTTCAGTATTAGCATAGTTCAAGATTGGTTTCACATGCAATCGATCGACTTTTACATGCGATTGATCGAAACTGCATCTATTATAAAAACGATTAGCTCTTTTCATTCTAGGTCATGGACCTACGTTGGCTGCATAGAGGGTCTAGAGCATTGCTTTTCAAACACACAAAAAATCCTGGAGTATTGTGGTTGAATCTTGAAGCAAAAACATCAATGGATCTTTAACCTCTCCATCGTTACTTCAAGAGGTTTCTACATTAGTAACAAAGTTCAAGTTTCTTCCGGTGGATTTCTGGAAGAATGTTTGGAAGGCTCGAGGATTCGAGGCAGCGGCAATTAAATACTGGGTATGGTGAATGAGGAGTCGACAACCGATCATAGGTCAATTGCGAGGAGTCTCAATTATGAGTATTAAGGTCGTTTGTAACCACACAATGAGTTTTATAGTGTTTGATTTCTTCTCGTGGTTTTTGCCTATTTAGGATTCTTCCACTTATATCTAGGTATTTATCGTTGTTCTTCAATTCTTAATTAATTTGTTTTAATTGATTGGTAGCAAAGTAGGAATTTCACGATACAATTGGCTTGGGTAATTGATATTCACACCTCCATAGTGTTATCCACACCACTTCTTTGTTTTCTAGTAAAATTTTTACACATAAAAATTTATTAGAAGACAAAAAAAGGGAAGTGGATAACAATTTGGAAGGTGTTTTAAAGTCTCAATCCATTGGATTTTTACTCTATTTTGTTTTAGGAAAATGCTATTGGGCACACGTTAAAGTTGAAAAAGTGTATTGAAATGTGTGAAAGATGTATTAGAATATGTAAAAGTGTATTGAAAAATATAAAAGGTGTATTAGAATGTGTGTTGTTTTTGTTTGTTTGTGTGCTTAACGTGTGCCCGTGTGCCTATTGTGTATACATTAGCAAGACCCTTTGTTTTAAAGTGGTTCACGGAAACTTAATTGAAAAGGACACATCGTGAGATTGGGTAATTAAGAAAGCAAAGGATTCCGGCGAGCTTGCAATCTGTCGGTCAGGTTGTCAGGTGATCTATCAAAATCAATGCGGTCTTGTTTGGGGCTAAATGGGTACATATACATATATGGTCACCGTTAATTTGGAGGGTGGGGAAGGGTTACTTGAAATGGAGAATCTCGATCCCCCATGCCATCTTAGTAGTGCATGGTAATTGATCTCACTTATAATCTTAGGCCCAGTTTCCCACTAGATTGATTTTATCAATACTTGATTTTAGTGAGGAAAATCTTTGATAAAATCTCATATTTTTGCACTAAAAAATCTAAAAATTTTTATCAAAGTTTTTCCTCACTTGATAAAATCAAGTGTTGATTTTATCAAATATTGATAGATTTTATCAAGTGGGAAACTGAACCTTACTTGTTTTTTGTACTTTAATTGTAATTATCACTAACCGAATCAACCGATCATTTTAAACACGAGCTAAAATCTATCCCTAAGATTTATCAAAAAAAAGAAGAAGAAAACAAGAAGCTATCCTCAAGACCATTTTCTAAGTACTTGCGATATGATTAGTGGTCTCCTAGAAAATTTTACAGAAATGTTTCCTTGCTCCCTTTGAAATTTCCTCCTACGTCTTGCAAGGACAAAATATTATTTATAATGACAAAATATTAGAGTTTATTTGAAGAAAAAATGGTGCAAAGATTATTACCCAATATTAAAATCATTCAATTCTTTTTCCATGCAAAACATTAATGGGGTGTTTGTGGTTTTTTCATTGTTAGGGTTAATATATTAGCTTTTTAATTCACCCCAGTAGTTAGGTATACATCAATTAATTACTAGCACCAAAAGAGTATAACCGCATTTTGAGAATTTCAAAGGACGGTGCTACGTGGAGGTTGTGACTTGTACTAGTAACAATAATGCTAGACACACAACCAATTGCCAACAACCAATACACAACCAAGAAAAAACGACGCCGTTTTTGAAAAAAAAAAAAACTCAAAACAAAACAAAGATACTGCGAACTAACTGATTCCGGCCACTCTTTCTAAACACGCGGGCTTCGCAAAATTGGAGCAGCAGCAGATCGACTCTCTGTCACCACCACGTTTTCCACCTCCATCAACGCCGACTGATCTCAACCCCAATGCCTTCCCACCTCCGGTGACCGCCACCATTTCTGGGCTCTCTCGCTCTCGAACGTTTCGTTAATCTAATCCTTCATTCTTAATCTAGTCTAGACTCTAGAGACGAACAAAGCTTATAAGCCGTTACACTATCTTTTGTTCACCAATTCTTCTGAAAATGATCACAAAATTAAGTTCTTAAAATGAACTGGATACAAAAAGTTTGACACTTTTGGGAGTTCCAACTTTTAAGAGAAAAAAATTATAATATTATGAAAACTCAAACTTCCAAATATTACCCTTGAAAAGTGTGAAAAGACTTTTGTTTCATATGCAAAAGTAATGGTAAAATGGAGAGTTTACCAAGATTTGCTTTTGACTTTTAAAATTGAACAAATTTTATGGGACAAGTAAAAGTATGAAAGTGTCCAACTTTACGGGACGGGGGAGTCACAATTATTGCAGCAGCAGCAGCAGTTCGATGGGATCATTCCCTCACAAACAGATAAGTAGGCTGGCATGGAAAAGTAAATTGATCCTCACACCCCCCCCCTTGACACACACCCCTCCACTGGCCCCACATGTTTTTCCAAAAATGCCCCACCTCTTTATTTGTTTCCCCAAAAATACCCCCCTCTTTAATTAATTAAATTCATTTCTTTATTTATTTCATTTAACTAA
>JAXBDA010002170.1:0-45272 GCA_036023075.1 Gaultheria prostrata | reverse complement strand
TGTTTCTCCAAACTCCAGGAATTAACTTTGTCATTGAGAGATTTATCCCTCGACTCTCAACTGCCAACATTTTGTTTTAGGAGTTGGGACGAGACAGGTGAAGATTTAGGACCATCGGTGTTCCCAATTCCAATTCACAATAAACTCAAGTGAACCATAGTAACTTTGATCCAAACGGGAGGGAAAAAAACCATTGTGACGCAAAGATCAGTGAAGTGAAGTTTTCTTATTGGGGCCAACAGTCCCAATTAGCCAAGATCCACTACTCAAGATCAAGTATTTTTCCCCTCCTTCTTCTTCCCATGGCAGTTTCCAAGCACCCAAACAACGAAAAAGTTGAAATTAATTAATGACTGAAATTGATAAAAAAATACAACAGTAACAACAAAGCTACATCAATTTTTTACACGACAACAAATTAAGATCCAAAAAAAAACTCACCAGAAAACCAATAGGGTTTGATAGATCTTCCACTATATGAATCTTTTTTCAATTTCCAAAAAAAAAGGCAAGGATGAACAATAAAAAAAAAAAAAAACTTACACCAGAAATGGTCTTGGGATGGTTTTGGTACGACGATTTGGGACTCCGATTGGTGAAGTTTTCGAACCACGAAGGGACGGCGAAGTTGGACGATTTGGGACACCAATTTGGGCTCCGATTGGTGAAGTTTCCGTTCGTTTTGGGGTGCCGAGATTGGGATGGTGGGACGACCATGGCAGACGGAGAGGAGTGGTGGGATGTCTGTTGATTTGGGAAAAAGGAAGAGAGACTTCTGGGTTTACTCACTTACTTCATTTAGGCATGATTTTGTAGAGCATAATATCATGGATTTTTTTCTATCCCCAAATCCCTTAATTGTAGGGGAGGACCTCCAAATATTGAAAATTGGTCCATTTTTCCTGCCTTCTATATGCAACATTCGTTTTAGTCCTCGATCTCCTAAAATATATTTATATTTAATAGAGGGCACTATTGGGTTTTTTTTTGAATTTCGGGATAAAAACGTAACTCCAAAAGTGCACAGGATGAAACTATAATTTCAAGGTGGTTAGAGGATGATTATTTAAGTGCCCCAAAAATATATAGTTGGTAATCTTTTTTTGCTAAGTTCAAAAAGGTGGAAATGGGTGACCAGCGTAGCAATCTCATTTGGGCTTGATCATAGGGATTTTCACCTGCTGCAGAATGTTCGGTTTGAGCCATAACTTATTGTCCGAAAAAGGCGAGCCCGTCATCACAGCCCCACCAAAACGCGAGTCCAACATTAAGCCCCTTCTCAACAGCATCTGGTTCACACTGTTGTTGGGAATCATTTGTAAAAGCCATATAGATAAAGAGTAGTGCGGATATCATATAAGATGAGAGAAAATAAATTAAGATAGTTTGGACATGTCAAACGTAGTTTGACCGATGCATTAGTTAAGAGAAGTTATATGGTGGAGGGTAAGGCTCTGTTTGGGAGCCTCATTTTTGATTTTTTGGTTTCTCATTTTTGGTTTATGGGTGTTTGGCAACCAAGGGGAGAAAGAGTTTTCCCAAAAACTGTTTCTCCATTTTTGGGGATAGAGAGAAGAAATCAAAAAGAGGTTCACACCTCCTTTTCAACTTCTACTTATGGATTTCTCCCATCTCTCTCCCAAAATGCATTCTGCACATTTCTCCCAAACACTTATCCCAGATTTAAAAGTCATTCTGGCCATAATCCAAAAAATAAAAAAGCCAAAAAGTTAAAAATGAAAAGCTGAAAAGTAGGCTCCCAATTACCCTCTAACACTAGGAGGATGGGTAGATCAAGATTGGCATTCGAAGCGGTAGTTCGAAAGGATTCAAGTTTTCTGAATATCATGGAACACGATGCCCTTCATAAAGCTCAATGAAAAGATGAATTCACATGGTCGAGCACAATTTACAAGTTAAAGACAATTGAAATAACTAGGTTTGGTGTTTCTGAGGGAAAACCACAATTCACCTCTAGATTCGGTTTTTGGGGGAGGTGGGGTCACCGCCCTTTAACCTCACCTCCCCATGGTCCTAATTGCCCAGCCACCATCCCATCGCCACCACCGCTCAACGCCTCTATCCTATAACCCGCCGCCTCTACACCTACGCCCATAGCCCTTAGCTTCTACATCACACTACCCCTCTGCTCCACCTTCCCTTTGCTATCCCTTTTCGCCATCGTTCACAACACCTTTTCGCCTGCTACTACTACTCCCCTTTGACTTGATGGGTTATGTGTCTAGGTAGGACAGTGATTTTATGGCGGCCCGGCACCCTCCGTCGAATAAGCTTCTAGATCTCGTTGGTGGCGGTGACTATGGAGCTCAGTTCTTTTCCCCAGAGCAGTGACTCGTCTATAACTTAGTTCATCTTGAAGTAAACTTGGGACTCAATGATGGGTTTTTGTTTTTTCTCCAGTTTTATTGGGTTATGATTAGTCTGTTTAGTGTCTGGATTTGTACTAGACTTTCACTGGATATATCTTTTCGTTCTGCTTGCTTGATCTTGGGATGGAAATCCAAGGCTGCCGTGGATGTGTGGGGCCGCCTGTGCTCGATGAGTCATACTTGCGAACAGAGCCTCGCGTGACAGTAATGTTCTCTTACAGTTATGTCCACTAACGACGGCGTTGGGGATGGCTGTATGGTGAAGGTTCTCTCCACCGTCAAATGCTTGACGGCGTAAGGCATTTCATGGATTTCATAGTCCCTGAATTGTAAGCATACCCTAGATTGAAAGGAAAATGGCGTTCATGCTCATATACTAATTTTAAAATTTGTAATTAACCAATGTGGGACAGACTCTACCAAGAAATAAAAAAAGATAAAGAGAAAAAGTAGCCCCCAACCGCCATAGGATTGAATAGAAGACTCTCCTCTCTCTCTCTCTCTCTCTCTGTTTTCCGATCCATACAAAAATTGAAGAATTGACAACCCAAGTCAAGTGTGCGAGTGAAGATGTCACAATTAGCCTATTTGGTTGTACTCCTTGGCTTCCAATGAGTGATTAAAGTGACTTGCAATTTCCTTTAGTTGTTAACTTACCAACTTTTTCCCTAAGCCTCTGCTGATGCATATTGTATGGCAAAAAAAAAAAAAAAAACGTGCGAGTGCAAAAGCATCTTTTTGAAATTATCCCAAATAACTACAAACCACGAAAACGAGGATTGAGGACGCGGACACTGAATGATGAATGAAGAAGGGGAACTGAAGTCCTGCTGACAACATCATGAAAAATTATCCGTAGTTTATTTAAATTTGATCCCCAAGGAATTTTAGGCCTCATCGTCCACCTCCCACAAACCAAGTGCACGGACCACGTAAGCCGAACCGGCGACGACAACCGCCGCGAAAATCGGAGGCACCACCATGTCCAGCTTAGACCGCCCAAACATATGAGCCGGAAAACACAAAACCTCCGTCGGAACATCGATCGGAACCCTAATGAACCCCTCCGCCTCGCATGGCCGTGAGAAGGCGGAAGTTGGCGAGATCGCCGATATAAAAGCCCACTCCGGCGAGAACGATGACACTGCTACGGTGATCATCAGGATCGCCGTCCACGTTGCGGCATATTGCAATAGTGGCCACCGTGAGGTGAGGCGTTGGAGTATTGAGTAGAAGAGACAGAAAGTCATTCCAACATCAAAATCCAGATGAAGAATATTGGAATAACGGTGTTGAGTTCTTTGATGAGTGTATTTATAGGCATGTTTACAATTTGATACTTCATCTTTATACAGGGTATGTGGAGACTGGAACTGAAGGTGAACCTAATCTCAACCAATGTGGTGGAGAATTTGATAATTTTTTGTTTGTTCAAGGTTGGTGAAGATAGAAGAGCTGCTTTTGACAATGAACTTCCGGAGCTGATATTCGGCATGAAGCAGGGGCCCACAGCACTGATGGCTATGATTCACATAAGCAACTATCATTCGGTGAGCCAAACAAAATGAACAATTCTTGTAAGCAGGGGACACATACACCTTCGAAAAACACGTTTCGATTAAACCAAACGACAGACATCACATGTCGTAAAGCACTTATTACAGACAACCCAAAGTTCACAAGGGTGCGTTCATCGCTAATTTACAACAAAAGCACTTCAAAATCGTCAGAGGTTCCAAAGTACTACAAATACCATCAGCACAACACCAGAACCTAGACTTACTTATCCACACTGACAAGAACAAGAAGTTCAACTAGTGACTGAAGTACGTAGCCTCTGCGACGGAGAACTGCAACTTTGTCATAGATTTCTGAAGGAAACTACTCCCGCAATACGAATCTGGGCCACCAACACCAAAATCCTCTAATTTCTCAGACGGCTCATTGCATTCAAACTGCGTGAGATTGATATTTGGCCCCTGGTAACATCTGTTAGAACTCTCACTGCACATTCGAACCTGCTTCTTGTCTTTGCCCCCACCCCCTTTAGAAGGTTTGCCCTTCTGCTTGTTCTTTCCATTCTTTTTGTCATACTTCTTCCGTTCATTCTTTGGCCGTCTTCTGTTATTTCTCACAAGTGTTGGTGCTGATGGAGGAGGATCATATACGTCAGGAGCCCAGGTTACCGTGAGCTTCTTTGGGGGTGTCCCCTGTTTCTCACGGCTACCCTTCAGAGCTGATACAAGCTTAAAATGTGTCTGAAGAAAACAAAGTTTTAAGAACAGAATCAAACCATTTAGAAAGTTTAAGAAAAAAGCCTTCCAACACTGCTTCTCATCATCGCATATCTAACTAGCTCAGAGGAACAAGAATGACTTCATCCATCCTGAAATTATTTCGGTCTATAATCAAAAGCTTGACAGAGAATGTTGCTTCCATACAGTTGCAAGACCGAAATGCTTCATTTAATTTGATGCTTTGTTAGGTTTTCAGGGCAAGGAAAATAATTATGAAGGAAAAGGTGAAGTGTGAAGGAAAATCTACTGTGCTCCTTGCGTTATTTTGGAACTCTCACTCTTCAAACAATGGACGGGATTTTTTTTCTCTATTGTCTCTTCTTTTCTCTTCCTTCCCACAAGTTGCCAACAAAGTGTTAAGGAAGTGCGTTAGATGGTTGGAGTCTTACTTAGGCGAACAATGAATGGAGCGAAAAAATCAAATTTGAGATACCTAATACACAGAAAAATTTCTAAGTTCCCATTAGTGCCAAAGGATTCAACCCCAACCAGAGCCGAAGTTTCATATGGATATTTCTTTTTACACTACTAGCCATCGCCTTAAATATTACTTCACCCATATATCTCGAACAGCCCCGGAAAAAAAAAATTACTGCAAGGCCTCTATTTCAAGAGTATACCTTCAACGTAGTCACGTAGACGGGCAACCCCAGACTTTTCCAACATGAGGTAATAATATCAATATTGTTTATATGATTTTATATAAAATGTAAGAGTCTCTTTTATACTTCCAATTCTTTTTCGGCCCACTCATCTTGGCCACACTCGAATCAAATGTTTGGCTCTGTCCCCGACCCCAACCACCTCAACATGCATAGCCAACACTAGGGAAAATGAAAAATCTGCCAAGTCTGTTGGTTTGAGTTCATTAACCACATCAAAGTAGCACATCCACCAGCATTGTCACTTTACTTAATGTATCCAGCTAAACACAGCCCATATATTTGCGGACAATAGGATCTACTTTTGACATGCTCAAGTGGTATATCTCATGGATCCATCCAGCATCAATCCAAGGATCGTGATTAAATAACATGGAATATAGAGTAAAACCTCTGTATTCGAAGGACAAATGTAATGCAAACTTACAGGCAAAGATATGGATCGAGGGTATGCATTCTTGCCAGATTCACAGCCACTTGGCATCGATACAGCAACGTTTGTGTCATCTTCCCCATCAATAGGCACAGCATCAGAGAATTTCTTACCAGTGCATGGAAATGTTGCACACTTGAATAAGCATTTCTCCGAAGTTGCAATCGCTGATTCAGTGTGATCTAGATCTTCAAAATCATGTTTCATCTCTGCATTGGGGTTATCACTTTTGTCCAAAGGTTGACACAAAATTGACTTTGACGGCAATATCTTACCATCTTGAACAAGTAGAAATTCAGAAAGACAGTTTCCAAGCTCATCTATAGATACATTTTCTGGGAAATGACAGTTACATTGTGATGGCTCTGTACATAGCTTCTTCAAGGCATGAGGCCGGTTAACATCTTCAGAAGCTGAAACACCCTTCGGAGAACCAGGGTCCATTGCGAGAATCACAAGCTGTCAGGGAAACTACCAAAACACAATTAGTCAGAGGATAATTACCAGTTACCAGAACATCATTGCATGTCAAGAGAAACAAGAGAATAAGGTGAGTAAGGGGTGACAGACAGATTGACGATATTATAGATGAGGGTCACAGTATATCTAAAGCAACTACACAGCCGCACTAGTGTGATTGGTGCCCCGGATTAGTCAGTGCATTGCGCTGGATATCAAACTAGCAGAGAAAAATATATCAAGCAACCATAAGGACTTGTCACTTCTTTATGAAGATACGCCAAGAAATTGGCAATTCCAATGGAAGTGAAAAAAGGACATACATACCAAACAAACCAATAGATACGAGGCAAAAGGTAATCACTGAACAAAACATATTTGCAAATGCCATGAGTAATCAAGGCTGCAAATTTAGCAGGTCACAATTGAAGACATAAGAGTGTTGACACAGAAACTACTTGGTTCTCTCATAGAAATACCTCCTCAAATGTCATAATCAATCAAATAGGACATCCATAGTACGAGCGGAAAATGACTGGTATCACATTGGAAGTTCATAAAGATGAAGATTCTACATATATAAAGAATGAGAAGAGGCAAGTTCAAAAGGGTGACACGGTATGTAAAAGACAAATAAACAAAAGAAAATAGTAGTTGGGCAACAAGAATAGCACATCAAGTAAAGAATGAGAAGAGGCAAGTTCAAAAGGGTGACACGGTATGTAAAAGACAAATAAACAAAAGAAAATAGTAGTTGGGCAACAAGAATAGCACATCAAGCATTTGACTATAGTTGTCAAACAGTGAAACAAATCGAGAATCGAAATGCTCCTTTTTTGATTCGTGGATCAAATCGAATCATGAATCGCTCCAATTCGTCATAACTTCTAAAATACATGAATTAAAGCAATGTTCCAAAACTCTCTAGGCTCTGTCGGGCAGAGGAGGGGCACCTAGGCGCCGACTAGTTGGCTGCCTAGGCGCAAGGCGGGTGACTAGTTGGCTGCCTAACCTAAGCGTTGGACCACCACCTAGCGCCTAGGCGAGAACTAGTAGGGCTAGGCGGCCAACTTTTAGAACACTATAAAAAGGTACATTGCAGTGACATGAATACTCATATGGTCAATTAGGTAACAGGTCAGATGCTTCTATTGCAACTTGTAAAATATGAGGACTCGTGAATCTATTTATGGCCCTCTAGTGGAAAAGAGTAAAAAAAAAAAACATAAGAATGTCTTTAGATTATTGTATTTCCTATTGTTTTTGCAGACAAATTTGTCATCTTTGTCATTGTACTTGAGAGAGAAAAAATCTATTTTTAAGAACGAAAAAGGAGAAAAACATGCAAAACAAAAAGGCATAGATTCATACTAAAGACCATTTAAAATGGTAAGACCCTTTGTCCAACAAAGAAAATGCAAAAAGGAGCCAAAATCGAATCATCGTTTTGCACTTCACAGCTCTTTGATTCATGCAATATAAGTATATTGGTGAGCCACGGATTCGAGTTGTCTCGCACGATATGAATCTTAAATCATACAATTCTAACAACTATGCATTTGACTTTAAGAAAAAAGTGCAACTCTGGTAAGTTTTCCATGATAAGAAATAAACAAAATTGACCAATTCAGAGACTTAAATAAATCAACACTGACACAATTAAGACTTACGTAGAAAAAAAAACTTATTTCCTTGAAACAAGATCACCTTTTATAACTAAAGAATACTGAACTTCTGCAACAGTCAAATAACAGTAATCGAATAGCAAAGCTGAAGTGATGATGAGAACAGCTGTTCATCAAAATGTACCTAGAACTCAAGGGCACCTAGACAGCACATACACGCATAAAGGAAGCGTCCTTGTTTATGTTCGTGAATATCTTTGAAGTAAGCTTTGGTATTCTAGTGCATCAATCTTTTTACAAGTACCAACATCAAAAAAAATTTAACAGGATGCAATTCATGCTGGTATTATCTGCACATTGTGGAACATATTTTCGAAATGGGGGAACCCCCTATGTTCCTGCTAAATACTTATTCGAATTATGTAATTTTTTACCAATTTCAATGTCGGACCAGCATATGACATTTCGACTAAACCCGACCAATCACACCTTCTACCAGCAGGACCCATTTAAAGCCGGAGCAAATAAACAGGCATGATAAGAAAATATCAATAGACTTTATATACGAAAAAAATTAAAGTAATTCCAAGTCAGAATATATAAAAATGAAATTTACCTTAAGCAAGATTTCACGACCTTGATCTCCGGTTTATCGATACCAATTTGGGTCAAACTATTCGAAGAAGATCGGACACCAAAAGCAAAATCCAAACAAAATACCCCCCCCCTAATTCAAATGACGCTACTTAAGAGATCAAATGTTAACTAAGATTACCACGCCGATCGCCTTTTTCTAAACGTTTAAGACGATGAGAGCATGATTTACCATAGAAAGAGGACAGAGACGGAGTAAGGCTACGAGTGAGAAGTTCTACGGTGGGAACCGAAGGCATTTTCGTATGCTCTTCGAAACCCTAACCTGTTAGGGCACAGAGACGCCTATCAAAGTAAGAAAACCCTAGCTCATCGATAAGAAATGGAGGCGATTTGGGTGGGAATTGGAATGAGAAGCGAGTGATCGATCGGATTTTAGCTTCGGTCAATGGATTAGATAAAGACGATGATCGACATTGAAATCTGAATAAAGATTCGCGGCTGTGTACTGGACAAGAGGTCATATGAGAGAGAGAGAGAGAGATTGGTGGGTTGATAACAGTTACCGTAAAAGTCTAGTATTAAAGAATAGTAAATGAGTAACAGTTTGTTACTCCACTATTTAAGGGCCGTTTGAATAGAGTAAATAGAACAGGCATGAGTGCGTTGGGTTAAATAGTCGTGGTTTTCCTTTCGGATCAGGATGGGTGCTATGCACCGTGTTGTGGATCTCTCGGCCATTATTTAGCATCCCAAATTCACCCTTGGTATCTCATCCTCCTTCCCCATATCCGGCTTTCCCATGACTAATTATAAGTTAGGGTTGCTTATATTTAGTCAAGGGTATTATCCCACCTCATTTTATCTCCCTACCTACTCGTTTATTCCACGTTTATACGAAAGATTAATACTAACAATTGAACCAACAAATATACCTTGGTATATATCTCGATTTTTGCTATGTATATAACTGTGTATTTTTATTGCGTATATAATTGAGTTATAATATTAGTTTGATCAGATTGCAAAACATATTTTACCTCCCTACCCCCGCTGATTTATCGTGGATCCCCTTGGAAAATTGTTTTAAGATGAATGAACGGCTCGAATTATTTGTGTGGAACTATACGCCATATGTACACACTTTATCTGTACCTATGGATTTACTGATTCAACATGCACAATTATTTGAATAATTTTTCAAGCGTTCCATCCCGGCAAAAAAAAAAAGCAAAAATCAAAAAATGTCACAAGTCCATTTCCATTTTCCCTACCGGAGGACGAGTATCAAATACAGTCAAAGCCAAATTCATACCATTCCCATGGAATCCCTTGCCTCAGCTATGCCATCGACAACATGAAAAAAAATGAAGCAGGACCATCAAATATCACTATATTCTAAAGATGCTTTAGTATTTTCTTGAATAAAAATAAGAATATAATTACTGGAAATTAATTTTTTAAGAATTTAGTACCTAAATACTTTCATTCCCGTGTTAAAAACAAGATTAACAATTTTCCGTTAAAAAAACTTTATTTACTGATTTTCCCTAATTTTGGAGGGTGAAAATCTTTTTCCCAATCTTAAAAATCTTCTTACACAGACGTCCACCACGATTGTCTCTAAAACACATCGGTTCGGTATCGAATGGTTGCAAAGCCATATGTGGTCCGCGTTGGTAATATTTATTTTTTGTTTTTTTAATTAGAAGTGCGTCACACTTCCTTTTTTCCAAAAGTCAGATCAACCTTTTCCAATGCTTTTAGTTTGAATAATGATACATACACACACTTTCAACCACACACACTCTCAATTGTGTGTGGTTGAAAGTGTGTGTATGTATCATTATTGTTTTAGTTTTTTAAAAAAGTAAAAAAAAGAACCTTTTCCACTGCTTGCGTGTAATTGTGAGTCAACCCGGGAGCACACCGAGCTACGAAAAGGTTATCCAAATCCATTGATGGAATCCCCATCCAACGATTACAAATTAAAGACCCTCACCCCATAAATTAAAAAAAAGATGCCAAAATTTGGGTTGTCCGTCCAAATTGTCTTAAACGGTCCAAATTTTAGAAGAGAGGAGAGAGAAAGGAAGAAATTTGGACCGTCTAAAATACTTTTGGACAACTGTTATGTGTGCTCGGACACCACTTGTACAGTACCTATATTTGCACACCGAGTTACGAAAAGGTTCTCCAAATCCATTGATGGAATCCTCATCCAACGATCACAAATTAAAGACCCTCACCCATAAATGAAAAAAGATGCCAAAATTTGGGCCATCTGTCTAAAAGTGTTTTACACGGTCCGAATTTTAGAAAGAGAAAGAAAAAAGAGAAAGGACGAAACCTGAACCGTGTAAAATGTTTTTGGACTGCTATGATTTGTGTCGGACACCACTTATATGGTTTTTACACCCAAAATTTTCTCGTAAACCAAGATATTCTGATTTCAAAATTTGAGAACTCTTGAGGCTAGACCACAAGAGAAAAAATCTTTTGTAAATTCCTAATCCGGAATGGGTTGTTTTAGATCAAACCAAGAAGAGGAATAATCAAGTTGCGTGTAAGAAGACTCGGACATCCAGATAGAGAGGGAAAAAAAAAAAAAGATGCCATCACCACCAATATACTACTCCAAGACTGGTCCCACTCATCCAATCTCCATGCTTGCTTTCAGACCAAAACGCTACATAACCGCTGTTTGTTTCTCGGGAAAACTACTTTTCCCGGCTGAGAAAAACTTGGGAAAATGGAGACAGGTGGAAAGTCAAGGAAAGGTGCAGGAGGAAGAAAAGCCGGTGGCGGTCCGAAGAAGAAACCGGTCACCCGCTCCGTCAAAGCCGGTCTGCAGTTCCCGGTCGGGAGGATCGGTCGGTACTTGAAGAAAGGCCGATACTCTCAGCGCGTCGGAACAGGTGCTCCGGTTTACCTTGCCGCCGTGCTCGAGTACCTCGCTGCTGAGGTATGTAGCTTCCTCCTCCCCCCCCCCCCCCCCCCCCTCTCTCTCCCTCTCTAAATTTACTTGTGTATATAGATGCGAATGTAATTGGGGTCGTTCTGTTAAATTTTGGGGTTTCTGTGCAGATTTTTTTCTCGATCTCCCTATTTAGGTACCGTGTGATTATTGAAGTAAGATTGAGCTATGTTGGTGAGCTATGTAATAACCGTATCAGAGGTCTAAAATTCCGTTACCTAACGACTCGAGACGAGACGTGACAGCCTTTATTTAAAACATGATAAATATATAGTCCATATTTTTGTTGAAATTTACCTCGAGTCTAGTGTATATATGTTATGTATATCTGCTTCGCTGCGAGTTTTGTGTTTTGTATCCAGGTTTCTGTTTGCTGAATTGGATGTAGAAGTGCCACTCTTTAGGGAAAAAACGTGAAATGGTCTAGTACACTGTTTGGCTGCTGGGGAAATGACTGAAACATGTTAACATATTCCTTTTCTTGCGTGACATGTCAACATTTTGTTCACCTCACCCACATTAGGTGAGATATGTTGTGGGTTCTGTTTCACTAAATTGAAGCCGTTCATTTTGTGTAAAGTAGTTTGTTAGGATAAGATACAAAACTTCAATTCAATGGCATATCGGTAAGTAGTTGATCAAAAAATCCAATTTTGTTCTATCCAGTCCTAGATCCAAGAATTAGTTGCGGGTATGGAGTGACAGAAGTATTGAGAATCCATATTTCGATCAAGTACTTATCGATATTCAATTGAACTGAACTTTTGCATGATATCTCAACAAATTAATTTACACAAAATCAATGGCTTTGACTACAGAAATAGACTCCGCATCATTATGTCACCAAATAAGGGTCAAGTTATCCTCACGCAATTGGCGAGGGTGAAGGAAATTGCTCTCTAAAATGTTGGACTATAGAGGGTTTATTTGGATGGAGTTTCCTATTCAGTTTGATCAGATTGGGAAAAGCACTGAAGGTCAAATTCTTAGGCAATTTTGAAACGCTTAAGACTGTGTTTGGGTAATGGATTTGATCAGGTTGCAAAAATTGCTCTCTAAAATGTTTGACTAAGAGGGTTTAGTTGGATGGAGTTTCCTTTTCAGTTTGATCAGGTTGCAAAAAAGCATTGAAGGTCAAATCTTAGGCAATTTTGAAACACTTAAAGACTGTATTTGGATAATGGATTTGTGGAGCGAGTTGTTAATTGGAAAGAAAATGTTTACGAAATCAAGGAAAATATTTCCTCATTATATAATGTTGAAGGAAGGTAATAATTTTACTCATTTCACTATAGTAGTTGTTCTCTTGCATTTCCCTTTATCTTTTTCTTTTACATATACTTTTGTCACGGATCCATGACCCAAACTGTTGGAATTTGGGGCCGGGTCTGAGACCAAATCGGGTCGCTCATGTGGGCATGACTTGGTGACCCATTTATTATAGTCCTATCTCCACAAGATAGAAGAGGTTGAAGTAATCCCGCTCTCTTAGGATTTTAGGACTTCTAAAGCATCAAGGATACTCGCTTTATATAATTCCTGCAAGATATTCACAATTGAGAGACAAGAATATCAATTATTGAGTTCTAGAGTTCTCTCTCTAGCATTACAGAGTGATTCGAGGCTTTCGCATTGTGGAATTAAGGGTAATGCTCGAACCTCGTAGAGTCCATCGCAGGAGGTTGTTACTGTTCTAGTACGTGACCCGGAGTTCGTAATTCATCCACCAAAAAGAAAAATCTAGTAAGTTAAAATTTGTGAGAGGTAACCCGAACCACCTGTTTCCACATTCTTTATTGATAGTTTACACTAACTTAGCCTAAAAATGAGAACAAAGTATTCGAAAATGAATCCAAAGTGCATTTTGTTTCCTTTCATTTGTTATCCCCTATTATCCTGTATTGTATTCGGCGAATTACTGTTAGGACAGTCTGGTTGACCGGATATGAGCGTCAAAGTTGTCTTATATATCCACTGAGATTAAATATTTGATGTTTGGTTGATTTATTTATGACCCAAAATAAGCATGCCTCTTATATATAATCTCATCAAGTGTGGAACATACGATAAATGGGGGTGTGGGTTTTATGAATTGACCATTATTAATCTAGTGTGACTGTACATCTAGTGTGATTATATAACCATTATTGATTAGTCCAGTCAAACAAATGGCCATACTACTCAACTTCTATTACGTTTGATGTCTTGTGGGATGCTAAAAGAGCGAGAAGAGTGTCAAAACCACTCCCTAAATTAAACATCATCTAGTAGTAAATCTTCACGATCCGATCACGCTTATGGGAATTTTGTTTAGGTTTTGGAATTGGCTGGGAATGCTTCAAGAGACAACAAGAAGAAAAGCATAACACCAAGGCATTTGCTTTTGGCTGTGAGGAATGATGAGGAGCTTGGGAAACTACTTTCTGGTGTTACAATTGCTCATGGAGGAGTGATTCCAAACATCAATCCTATTCTCCTCCCCAAGAAAACTGATAAGGCACCAAAGGAGCCCAAGTCTCCATCTAAGGCAACCAAGTCACCTAAGAAACCCTAAGTGTGTGTTCTTCTTGTCTGCATTTCGGTTCTCAATCTTTCTGTGTGTGTATCTAGCTTCAGGTTTTCGGTTGTGGCATGTAGGGAAATTTCATGCACTTTCTTTGTTTCAAATCCTTTTGACGCCTTCTTGATTGTAACTATGGAAATTGACTAATTAGATGGTGTCATGTACAAAGACTTTATGCACTCTTTTGTTGCAAATAGACCCTCTATCTGTATAAACGAAGGAAATGAAAATCCTATTTGCAGATCTCACATGTGATTTGATGGAGTGGTTTTGCTTTTTTTTTTTTTAGTTTTCCTTGTGACTGAAAAAAACTAGTAGTAGCACCCAAATCATTTGTGTGGATATCATTGTAGGACATGAGCATACATTCGCGCCAGATTCATTAGTCATTACTATTTTTGATGTCCTTAACGTTAGTAGTAGTATTTTGTTATCTTCATCTCACTGGCTGAAAATTCAGGTCCAACCAATGAATAATGTCTGGGGTTGTGATGTACGTCCAAGAAAGAAGACATTTGAAGGACCTGAACATTCCTCCAAAGGAGATAAATGGGCTTCTCTCTTTAGTAACCAAAGCTATAACCAAGTTACCTTACTCACAAGAGCATTTCCTGATAAAGTCAAACATCACAAGGCTAAAAAGGAAAACTGAGTGTTTCAGTAAAAGCCTCGAAATTGTCATACATAGATTACACACGTAATAGGAAGATAAAAACAGAAAAATAAAGATTAATACGAAAAGAAGCCCTTACAAAGATCACTGCAGGAGAGGAACAACTCAAATGCCCTTAGTAGAATGAAAGTACCGTTCGGGCCTCAACTCATTTTCGCGGAGGTGATCCTGGTGGAGATAATTGAGGAACTACGCGTCCTGTAAATGCTTTCCTAATCAGATATGCAAGGAAAACCAAGACTTAGTGCCAATATCAAATGAGAGGATACCTTAGCGATGGTTTATTCCAGTCCTTCTATCAACTAGCATCTCCTTGATCAAATGTAGTTCCCTAGCCACGTCAGCAATGGTAATTCGTTCTCTTGGTGATTCCTCAGAACACCCAACTCCAAGTTTGAGTATCAGAATCAAACAATCATGTATTTTTCCGCTTTCCAAATTTGCCCTAGCATTTTCACTAGCTCCTTCCTCGTGTTCTAAAAGTGTGTGATCAACAATCTCCATCACTCTTTCTGGCAAATTCATCTTAGCAAATTTGTGAATGTTCATGCCACTGTTGAACATGTCATCTGTGGGCCTTTTTCCTGTGAACAACTCTAACAAGAGGATTCCATAGCTGTATATATCGCCACTGGTAGATACATCACATCCCATGCCATATTCTGCAGTTTATACATGAAAATTAAGTTCACTCTTGATAATCATAAAACCAATCTATAAGTGAAGATAGAGGGTACATTACCTGGGGCAACGTATCCTATTGTCCCTCTCAAACCAGCAGAGCTGGTATGGCTGTGAGAAAGTTCATTATTGGTGCATTGACGTAGGAACCGAGCTAAACCAAAATCACCCAAGTGGGCGGTCAAGTCACCGTCAAGAAGAATGTTGCTTGGCTTGATGTCACAATGTATAAGTGGTATGTGGCAATGATTATGAAGATAATCCAAAGCAAAAGCCACATCAATAGCTACGCCTAATCGCTGAAGGAGGTTCAAACTTCTAGGCTGTTCATCGGCAACACCAGTTTGTCGGAAAACCGGATGCAACCAATTTTCAAGACTACCGTTTTCCATATACTCATAAACAAGAGCCTTGAAGTCATTACCTTGGTAATCAATACTTGCACAAGCACTTATGATTTTGACGAGGTTTCTGTGCCTAATGTTTTTCAAAGCTTTGCATTCAGCCATAAAACTCTTTGAAGCTCCTTTGTTTTCTTGGTGGAGTACTTTCACTGCAATAGCTTTCTGATTGCTTGGATGAAGAATTCCTTTGTATACTGAACCAAAGCTTCCAGTACCAAGCAAATTGGCCGGAGAGAAGCCATTGGTTGCTTTGAGGAGCATTCCATATGATACATTCCTCGGTGACTCCGTTTTTGAAGATGAAACAGAAGGCCGTTGTATCATCTTTGTAAGCCAACAAACGATCATGACAGATGATGCCAAAATGATACTTGCAACCGCACACCCAATGGCAATGATTTTCTTACTCTTTTTTTTACTAGAAGCACATGCACGCAATTGTAGTGCAGGTATACCCCCACAGAGCTTGTTATTTCCAGAGACTGAAACTGCACTTGCATTTTGGAATACTCCTCGCAACGGTCTCTCTCCCTCAAGATCATTGAAAGAAAGGTTCAATTTGCTCAACAATTGGAAGCTTCCAAGAAACTTGGGAATTTTTCCGGAGAGGTTATTATGCGAGAGATCTAATTCTCCAATGCCCTTCAGATCCTCTAAAGATTGGGGAATGGATCCATTAAAGAAGTTGTTGTCTAAATAGAGATGCTCCAGGCTAATGCAACTACCAAGGCTGCTAGGAATTTCACCAGATAACTTGTTGTGAGAAAGATGTAGCTCACCAAGATTTCCCAAGTTTCCCACTTCCAGAGGAAGGGGGCCTCTTAGACTGTTTCGAGACAAGTCCAGAAATATTGACAAAGATGAGAGACCAATTACTTCTCTGGGTATGCTGCCACTCAGATTATTACTAGATAGGTCCATTCCCAACAAATCCTTGCAATTTCCAAGACTTGAAGGTATGTTTCCCTGAAAATTGTTGTCATATAACCAGAGCTTGTGCAACAGTGTTAAATTCCCAATGGAGACAGGGATTTCCCCAGACAAATTGTTTCCCGCAAACACCATTTTTTGAATTTTATTAAGTCTACCAATAGAGGCTGGAACACTCCCGGTCAATTGATTGTTGGAAGAATATAAAGTTGTTAGGTTCGCGAGATTTCCGATGTCTGCTGGAATGTTTCCGGATATCCGGTTTTTTGAGATGTGTAGTTGCTGAAGTTGGGTTGAGAGATTAGCTAAGGAGTTGGGCAAAACACCTCCAAAATTGTTGTCGCCTATATAGAAAAATCTCAATTGGCTACAGTTGGTCAAAGAGAAGATGAAATTCAGGTCATCGGCTTCCCCAGTACCTAAATGGTTCCCAGCCAACGAAAGATACCAAAGATCCTTTAGGCTACCAAAATCAACATCCACTCCAAGAGAAAATTGGTTCGTTGTTAAGTCAACGTATTCAAACTTTGAAGCATTTGATATGGAAAGCGGAATGGATCCACTTAACTGGTTTTGCCAAAAGTCAAGCCATTTAATATTGGGGAAAGTAAGGCCCAAGGTTTGTTGAAGACTTCCTTCAAGGAGATTTTGGGCTGCCTCTAAAAATTCCAATGATGAAAGATTATAAATAGATAAAGGAATCACACCTGATAATCTATTTGAGGAGAATGAAAGGTCTGTTAAGTTCCTCAGGCAGCCTAGTGAGTAAGGAATACTTCCCTCCAACATATTCTCTCGTGCCCAGAAAAATTCAAGAGAGGAGAGGTTCCCAAAAGAAGTTGGGATTACTCCTGTCAAATTGTTTGAGTCAATTTCAAGTCGGACCAATTCGGACAAGGTACCAAGCTTATCGGGAATATTTCCTGTGAGCTTGTTCTTATATAAACCAAGGCTTTTCAAGTTACTGCAATGAGAGAGATTCACTGGAATTTGTCCTTCCAACGAGTTATAGCTCAAGTTCAGTACTTGCAGCCTGAATAACCAACCCGTTTCACGAGGAATTTCACCTCGAAAACTGTTGTTTGAGAGATCGACAGTACGGAGGAAACTAAGGTTTCCAATGGAAGGAGATATGGCACCGGCCAAGTTCAAGGATTCCATATTCAACTCGATGACTCGTCTATGGCGGCGGCCGCATAACACCCCTTTCCAGTGGCAAAAATGGTGAGAATTGTTCCATGAGCTTGTGATGGATGTAGGGTCATGAGTGATTTGGGCCTTGATGGAAAGCAAAGCTAACTCGTCTGTCTCGTTTCCACTTAGTTTGGCAGAAGCAGAATTACATTGATGCAACAAAATCATGCACATGCAGACCCAAATGATAGGAATGCGATTTAACAGACTCAAACCCATGACGGAATTGCAAACGAGAGCTTAACCAATATGACAGTAAGATTATCAGAAGAATATACTAAATGCAGTCACACCTTTATGAAAAATCTTGCACTTCAAAAGTTGTGTGAGATTTTGTGAGGCCCAGAGTCATGATGACTTTGTAAAGTCTACAGCCAGCCCATTGATAGCCACATCGAGCCCACTCATCTCGGCTGCATACCATTCGGCATGTCGCCCACTTGGTAATTGCCAAGTGGACGAACGAGGACCGTAGTATTGAGGGCATGAAGACTATGACTGGTCTTTGTTTTGCTTTACCAACATATTTAATTAAACAAAATAATTACTACTGCTCAAACTAATAGTGGTAAGTATTCCGAGTATCGTCTCAGGATTAAATGGCTAAGTTGCAACTATTTCAATTAATTTCTAGCTTAATTCAAGAAAAAGAGATTTTGGTTTGGTTTCCAAAATTTAGGAAAGCTTAAGTAGAATGAAGCAATAACAAAGCGAGGAGATTCGATGAGAGAGAAGGTCAAGGGTTTTGAATCACTTGACCCTTTGTAAACTATATTTTATTTTGTACATATATAAGTTCGTACATTAATAAAATTATAAAAACATATATTAAAGATAAAATTTATAGCACTTTTATAAGTTTATACATATACAAGTTCTAAAATTTTCATTATGTACATGTGAACGTTTATACATATTCAAAGCTATATATGAAATTATCATAATATATACATATATACTTCAGGTTTGCGAGCTTAATCGAGCCAAATACTATCAGGTTCAGGTTCTGCTCGTTTCCTAAAATTGAAGTTCAGGTTCAGTTCGTTTGTGCTTGTTGAAATCCTATACGAGCATAACAGAGTCAAGCTGGCTAAATGACAGTCTACACTACAGCTTGCCCATTGATAGCCACATCGAGCCCACTCATCACGGCAGCGTACCATTTGGCATGTCGCCCACGTAGTAATTGCCAAGTGGACGAATGAGGACCATAGTATCGAGGGCGGCCTTGTTCGTTTTGGGTTTTGAGACCGGTTTTCTCAATTATTACTCATATTTTCCTCTAATTATTACCCCTATTTTCAAATATTATTCTCATTTCTCTCTCTATATCTCTCCAATCATTACCCCATATTTTTAATTATTATATCTATTTCTTCCTCCAATCATTACCCAAAAACCAAATCCCAAAATCCAAACCAAACACAACCGAAGACTATAACCTAAAGTTGGAGGCCTCATTTTCTGGGACATCCACGAAAGTCATCTCATTCAATTTTTCCCTACTTGTATACGTGCTCAAGGGGGAAATAGGTCATGGCTTATTGGCTTATGTTTCATTTTCTATCTTGCATCCTCTCATTTTTTCTTGGTACAAAAAGGGATCGAAGTGCAACGTTGGTACCCGGCCCATCACACCGCACCATATCATTATCTGTAGGGGACTCCACCGAATCTATGTGGAAACAAAAGCTTAGGTTGCACCATGTGTAGCCTGTAGGTGGTGTTGAGAGAATGTTTAGCCTCAATAAAGGGCTATGGAACTTGACCTGGGCATCGTCCAACCAAGTTCAAGTTTCTAACAACTGCTATGGGACCTGACTTGGACATCGTCCAACCAAGTTCAAGTTTCTAACAACTGAACCAAGTCCCACACCTCGTTTGTCTCCTGCATCCTCTCATCACCCGTAAAGAAACCAAAAATGCAAATGGGAAGATCTAAGATGAACAACTCAACATCGTTAAAAGCTCCAAACACCTTCACTTGAAATTGCAGCACAGACAAAGTATACAATAGGCATCTAAATTTAAGACTTTTTATTGGAAAATATAATTATCTCTCTTTCCCTCAACTCCACATGAATGATCATGCAGCTATTAAAGGTACAAGCTAGTAGAGCTACTGGATGAGATAACGTCTTCCAAAATCGGAAAATGAAATATACCGAAAAATGAAAGATAAATTTGCAACTCTACATTTCTTGTTCGTACAGAACCACCCTCATATCAACAAAACAAACATGAGTGGCTTGCGAGACAGTTGTGTACTTAGAAAGGAGCAATCAATTGGCATGCCGATTGTAAGAGGAAACCATACACAATTACTACTCCATCAACCAGAAAACACACGACATACTTAGAGGTTGGCGCACTGGTAGTCACCTGACAATCAGGCCCGAAGTCTTTGGTGTGGGCTCAACTCTCACTTGCGCGCTTTCAATTCCCTCATTGGGCTAGTCCCTACATAGCTTTGTCTCGGGTTAATTGGGCATTTGGACTCCCCGCTAACGGTCGGTGGGATTAGTCAGTCCATTAGGACTGATATAGAGATATAAAAAAAAGGAAACACAACAATCCATGGTATTTTGTGCAACTAAACAATATGACGATATGCTTCAGGCAACTTCGTTCGCATACCTCCGATTGTAGTGAAATTGTGAGAGGAATAACTTTGATTCCCACGGTAGCCGTTAAGATTCTACAGTGTCACAATAGACCTTCAAGCAGTAGAGATTTCTATCAGTCGAGTTGGACTGCAAACAACCAATAACTACAAAAACAGATTGCTGAGAATGAAAAATGCAAATTCTCCTATAAGCCAAAAAAAACTTCTATTCAGGCTGATACATTTCGGCTTCGTAGACCAAGATGATGGTGATTTTGGACTGAGCTTCTCGAGTGGACTGCACCATACCATCTGTGCAGTTTACAGCCCTTATTGTCGAGTATTTTTTTTATAATGGTGGATCTGAGCCGTTAGGATTTCACGTTTTACCGATTCCATCATTTTTACCGAATTGCAAAACATCGGATATTGTTAAGCACATGATCAGGACGTTAATGCTCCCGGAGATATTAAAGTCTTACAAAGCACCACCCGAGTTTTTTTTTTTTCTATAGGAACCATCTATATTTTGCACAATACAGACTAGATGATTTTGTACTAGAATTAAATTAATTGTGTATCATTAAACATTTGACATCATTTGTTGGTGCCAACCGATTTCGTGCGCCATTGCGCGGGAACCAAATTAGTGACCATGTTTTAGTCATGGAAAGTATACTAAAATAAACCAGACTAGTTTATTTTTTTGGCTTTATTCAATTTCTTTTTTGTATTTCTTAGTTTTGCGTTAGTTTTTTTGTGGTTTATTAGTTTGTCTAGACGAGATGATCCTAAAAAGCATAAAACTTTGATCAAAATTTTTAAAAAGTTCACTAAAGACAAAATAATCTAAATTTATGTGGTTTATTGGATTATTTTTGTCTTTGTTCACAAAAATTTGAGTTTGGTTAATAATTTTGTATTTTTTAAATTCCTCTTGTCAAGACAAACAAATCAATCACAAAAAAAGGGATGAAAAACTAACAATGCATTTTTTTTTTTTTGAATAAAGACCAAAAATTAAACCAATTTGATTTTTTTAGCCAAACACAGTTGATGTAACCATTTTGCGCGAAATAATTTGGTGGAATTTTGGGCGCCAGACTCAAATATTTTTGGAAACATTTGGGAGCCAAAATTTAGTCTCTGAAAGTTTAATGACCTCAAAACTAGGTAGTTTGGAATTCGATGAATCATTAAACTCTCCCAGTCTAGGTTTCTCCGTCAAGATCGAGCAGCTCTGCTCCCCACCCCACCCCACCTCTCAAAGAGATCACCGACATCATGTATTCCGCTAGCTGCATCTCAAGGGTCTGTTGCCGATATTACACATCAACAGCCGTTTGAAATCTCCCTTGCCAACAACACCGACGTTCCAAACTGAAGGTTTCGTTTTCTTCCTCTCACTTCCTAATGGTAGACCTAGGGTTTTATTTCTTATTCTAGCATCTGTTTTGTGAGTTTTTGATGCAATTAATTGATTCATGCCAGGACCTTAGTTTATTGGAGTTTTCCGTATTCTGAGATGATCCGCACCCTCTTAGAGACAGATGACTGATGTTAAACAAAAGAAGAGTACAAATGGTAAAATAAAGGGTAAATTTGGGTAGGTTTCTAATTAAAGCAGAGACGTTCCCTAGTTTTTTTTCCTCAAATATCTCTACCTTACAACAAATGGTCCATAGTCCATGTTCATCTTTTTTTTTTTGGTTTCATCGTGATTAGTGATATATATATTTTTGTTATGGGCTCCAAATGTATTATACTTAACCATGGTTACCTGTTAAAAGGTAAAGAAAACAGAAAACGAAAGAGCTAGACCAGATTCTAACTTTTTTGAAAGGCCTCTAAGGAGTATGAGAATTAGTCGAGGAGTTGATATTACACGGTGCCTATGTACGTAGTTGATAGTTTACATATAGGTATTTATAAGCTTTTGTTGTTTTTTTTAGTTCTGGTGCAAGTAGATCCATCCAATGATGATATATGACTTCAGAATTGATGTATATATATCGTCAGAATTGATGTATAAATCAACATACTGATTACTTATAGGGGATTCAATATATGAATCTCGACAAATTGTTTCCAATATGTTGTCTTCTAAGATATTATGCTCTAAGTCATTTACCAAAAGAATCGGCCTTTAAGCATCCGATATACGCCGAGGTTCAGTTGGAGAGGCCTAGCGTGATTTGAGAAGTGCGTATATCTAGCCTAGCTTCACTGACACTTCAAGTCACAACAGAGGGCACCTGAACTTCCTAATTAGCATTCTCCTGGCACGTAGAAGTCAAGTTCCATCCCTTGCCTACAACGGGGCTATAACAATTTTCCCTTAAACTTGATACGATGTTAGTAAGGCGCTTGCACCCCATCCCTTATTATACTAGTACTAGATATTCTTGCAAATCTTTACGTTTTCTCTTGTTTTGGTGTCAAACATAGATTAATAAGTTGGAGTTTCCTGGTGTTTGACTTTGTATAGTTGGATAGTATGAAGATGCCTTCAGTTTTCTCATATTGCTGTTTATATTGTTACATACAGGTTATATTAAAGATTATCAAACATTGCAAGGAGTTTTCACCAGCTCTTGTCACAGGGCAATTCCTTGGCCTCGACGTTGCTGTTGATGAGATGTTTGAGAGAAGTTAATGTGAATAATACAGTTGGATGGTGAGTTTGGTTGCTTGCATATTTTGCGTCGGTATGAACAGTTAAGAAGTATGTAAAGAGATTTATAAATCTTTAATAGTATTTGTTTATTGTAGTCGTCTTTCCTTCGTGATATTTTATTTTTGTTTCTGTGTTGTCTTAATGAAAAAAGATTACCTATTTTGATGCATCAAGATTTACTGTTTTTAGCTTGAGGAGATTTTGTTTATTGTTGTTTTGTCGGCCTTTCATAATAAGGGAATTGAATCCACTAATGTATTGCAAGAGGATGTGTTTGACCATGAAGCTTTTCTTGACCAACTTGGTGTAGATTGGGATGGAAAGCAACAAGATGGTTCTCTATGGGATTAGAGCAACATGTTGGTTGTCTCAAAAATTAGTGGCATTCAGCTTTTATGTTGGCTCTTAATTATTTTAATGAATCTATGACTGTTTGACGAGGGTTCTGCCCGAAATAAATTCTTGTGGCAGATTAGATACTGCATCAAATTTTCATACATGCTTGGAGGAGTACATTAATCTATTTCTTTGTGATCGATAAATTGTTGGTAAGTTCATGTTGATTGATTGTGAAATTTTCAGGTAGCAGTCAACGCTGTTAGGTTCTTTTCAGACTGTTGAACTGATTGAGACCTTTTGAATTACCTGGTAATATTTTCTTATTTGCTTTAACACTCCAGTTTTTTTTTAATGTTAAATGTTTCATTGTTAATCAGATGAGTTATTGAAGCTGATGACTAGTATATTAATATTATCATGGGCACTCAAAGTGAATGACGTTGTATGCTTGTGTTGAATTAGTTGCTGGTGGACCGATACGTTAATTCTCTAGGTTTTTTTTTTGTCAGAATGATATTTTAATTCTCCACGTTGTATGCTCGTATTTTGGTATGTCTATAATATGGTAGCTCCACTGCCACTATAATGGCAGTCTGTTATGCTTAAGCTATGTGTATGCTTGGGTATCTCTGGTATTGATATTATGTGAAGCTCTGCCATTTCTAAAGCTTTTGCCGGGATTGTTTTGGAAGACTATGTCAACTGGATTTTGCATGGATGCTTTTGCTGCAGCTGTCCTTGTGGGAGATTGTTCCTAGTATAGTCATGATCATATTTCTGGACAAGTCTCCCACTGGACTTTCATTTCTTTTCTTTTTTGGCTATACATTTAGTCTCTCGCTAGACGTGTTGCCCTGCCATATCCTTGCACTTGTGCTTGGATATGGTCTTCCTACCTCAATGTACCCTTTGTTGAGTTTTAATAAATTTTGTTGCTGATAAAAAAAAGTTCTTATATCCCTGCAGTTTAAAAGTTAATGGATAAACATGCTCTTGTTGTTGGCTTCCTCCATGCGTGATATGTTTATGCTTCCTATTTCTGGTTTCATTTTTCATTCCTCAGGTTTGTGCTTAACATATACAAAGCAGAAGAGAGGCCAGAGATCCAAAAACAGATTTCTCGAATTCCTCTTAAGATTCCTAAGGTGACATTCTTCTTTTATTGCTTCCCGTGAACATGTTTGTTTGTCTGGATAGCATTGGGTGGATTACGATTCCTAGGTGGCCGTATATTCTATGTTTGGTTTGAATTTTTGCAGTTATGTAAATTGTGCAAAACGTGGCAGGGCAGGCCTTAGGCTACCAGCCTAGGGCCCCCAATCTTGGGCCCAAATCCCCCCATGGAATTTGTAAGGACCAAATTCCAGAGTCTTCTTATTTTGGCAATTCTGTATGACAAAACACATTTTAATATTGAGTTGTAATTTTATTAATTTTCTAAGTAGGAGTCTGTATAGGAATAGAGTGGAAGGAATTTGTTTTCAATGTAATTTGAGGGTTAGTAGATGATCAGTTTTTGCCTAGGTCAATCGGCTTATCAATCGGATGGCTTCAAATTGTCACAGGTCATGGTATAAAATTCTAGCCGTCATAGACCAATTACAGGACATAGACCAATTACAGGATCAATCGGGTTTGCCATCGGGTACCTTCAAATTGTCACAACCGTTATAGACCAATTACAGGATCAATCGAGTTTGCCATCTGGTAATAGGCGAGATTAGTTTTGCATGCGATCAATCGGGTTTCTATTTGCGATTGATCGGGTCTATGTTTTCTATAAAAACAGACGCCGGTTTGTGATCTAGGGCATGTGGGCTGCGACAAAAAAGAGAGAGAGCGGCTTGTTTTCAAACCCACAAAAACCCTAGAGTATTGAGAGTGAATCTTGAAGCAAAAAATCCATGGATCCTTAATCAAAGCTTCAAGAAGTTTCTACTTCAATCATCAATCAACTTCGTGTTTCTTCTGGTGGATTTCTGGAAGAAGTTTTTGGAAGGCTTGTGCGATTCAAGGCGTTGGTGATCAAGATCACTGGGTGCGGTTTACGTGTGACTCGGCAGGTGATGCTTAGAACGTTGTAAGGATTTACTTCGTTTGGATAGGTATATCTGTAACTGCACAATGATTATAGTGGTTTTGATTCCTTCCCGTGGTTTTTTACCCTTTTAGGGTTTTCCACGTATATCTTAGCGTTCATCTGTTTAATTGCTTTCTATTGGTGATTGGTTCATATAACGATTGATATTGATATTTTATTGAGATAAAAAAAAAAACCTAGCAAATTATTAAACCTAGGCGATCTAGGATTTTTCAGAATTGAAATTCTCTCAGTCCACACATTATTCAGAATTAGCAAATACATATTGTTGGGATGAAAGACGAAGGATCAAAACACGTCGTGATAGGAGGAGCCTCGGTTCTATTGAGATGTGCATAAAGGCTTTAGGGCTACAGTATTATTATTATTTTGATTGGATTTAGGGCTGCATTATTGCAGTACTTTCGTTAACTATTTTTGTATTCAAGTTCCAACAACAAACGATGTAAAGCACATGAGTTTGGGGAAGGTGTGGTGCACTCATGCTTACAAGTCTCAACATATTATTTAGTGTTTATTTACTTGAGAGGGATTGCCTATAGGCTCTTTGCTTTCCATTGGTCATATAGTTGCTATACTTGTATCCAGTTCAATTCGAGTTATAGATTGTCAATGTAGTTTAGTATGTTCGCTAGGGATTCGATGAACCTTTGGGCATGTGAATATTGATGGTTTTGTTTCTCTTTTCACAGATATACGACGGTTGACTCGCTGGCATGTGGGCCTTTGTTTATGGATTCCCGTTGTTAAATACATTAACTTTTGAGGTTCTATAGTTATATATTGCAACTGTTGGTGTAATGAGAATCTATTAGATGATTATGTAACGGTTATGAGAACTATTGTAAGCTTGAATTGTCATTTTTTTCGTTGAATTTATTCTTGAATGATTGATTTTGATGTTGTTTGAATGTATATGTTACACAGACTAGATCATCAAAAGCAATGGATCTTGAATCAAATTTACCATATTTTTTTTAAAAAAAAATTAAATCATTTTGGTAGCCTATATGTAGGTTGGTAGCCTATATGTTGCTATCAACTGGTCACAGAAACTATCTTTTCGTGACTACTGTTTTGGTAGGTAAAGTGCAACATTTTGTGACTACCAATTTTCGGTGATCAAAGTTGGTGGTCAACAAAAGGTACCATTTCGTGACCAAAACTTTTCGGTGACCAAATTTAAATGGTCAACAAATGGATACAACAGTGACCAAGTTTTAGTCACTAAATTTTACGCTTTTGTGACCAGAGCAAATTTGGTCACCAAAAGGTATTGGTGACCAATACCTTTTCGTGACCAGGGTTAGGTGGCTAAATTATTTTGGTCACAGAAGACATTCGATGACTGAATAAGGCCTTTTAGTGACCAAATTCTTTGTCACCAATTGTGTTTTTTCTTGTAGTAGCTATGGCTGGGCACAATGAGTCAGGTTCATCTGATAAGTCCCCGAATGATTTGCCAGCCTTCAATGCTGAGAATATGCAGAACAATGTGAAAGCTATCTGTTACAGGTTTGTTTGTACATTTATTTTTCTGCTTTAGAAAATGAGCCCCATCAACCTCTGTATTTTGAACATAGGAGCATGTGATGATAGTGAATGGGACCTTTAGCAAATTTGTAAGGGATTGGATTTGGTATATCGTCAACTATTAGTCTCGTAATATAATTTCTATGAACTGCGGATTGTTTACATTCGCAACCAATGGGTCCAGCTTTTGCCGAAACAAAGCCTAAGAGAGATGCTAACCAGACTTAG
Organism: Gaultheria prostrata; assembly: GCA_036023075.1. Lineage (NCBI taxonomy): Eukaryota > Viridiplantae > Streptophyta > Magnoliopsida > Ericales > Ericaceae > Gaultheria > Gaultheria prostrata. The sequence continues at coordinate 17,907 of JAXBDA010002170.1, read as the reverse complement.
GGTTGTTTGTGGTTACTCTTTCTATGGAGCCATATCTCGACACTCAAGACCAAGAAAGATTATCGTAGGAAATCTTTATGGAGTAAAAATCCATTGAAAACAGCGATGGTTACTAGGACTGTTAGCCGAGACAATATAAGGAACGTTTCAAGGATGGGATCGAAGAAATGAAGTCTCAATGGAAGTCTCAATGGTCCTACTCATTCGATCCAAGAGGAGGTTAGTAGCGACATTCATAAGAGGAATTCGAATTTAATCAAGGAAGCTTGGGAGAACATGAAGATGAGTGTTCGCTATGGTGTTAAATATCATGGAAGGGAGAGCTATAATATCAAGAAGATCTTAGAATTGAAGGGAGTCGAAGTTTCAGAACAAGAAATTAAAGCGGAAATTAAAGCTCTTGACACTTTGGAAGGAGATACCTCCATTTCTGTGGAGTTCTGATTTGCCTCTTGTCTGTTGTTGGGAGCTCTCTCGTGTTGATCTCGTTTTGGTTAGTTGGAGGTTCCGTCGTTTAGGGTTTATTTGTTTCTTTTGGGTATTTTCGATACTTTTGGCTTTGCTTGCTTTGGGATGGCTTAGGGGAAGTTGCTCTTAGGTTGTCTCTTTGTTTTGCTGAAGTTTTTGGGGGTATCTTAGGAGTGTTTGTTTTCTGGTTTTTGGTTATGGTTCTGGTTGGTATCTTACCACCCTTCTTATTGTTTGGATTTTCCCTTTGGGCCCGTGGCATTTTCAGTTTCGGGTCCCTTTAATCTTTGTAATTCGTTTTCAAAGATTAATAAATTCTTTGCTTAGCAAAAAAAAAACACTTGTTTAGATTTTTATGAAAATGTCAAGAATGTGGGACAAAACATTGAGGCAAGTGATAAGATGAAAGATATCTTCTGTGAACTTGATAAAGGGAGAAGGATTTAGTAACTGACTTGAGAAGTAGACAACATAGTTGAATTTTGGTTGTAAACCCATGAACCTGCACTTGCTTTTTCTGGTCTTTTTGCTGTGTAGATTGTTTTGTCATGGTTTTCTTAATTGTTTGCTTAATTGTCTAGCCAAACATTTGCACGTTGATGCTCAAAGCTGAGTCACTGTTTATGCAGCCGAACATTTATATCTATCATTGGTGGGGTCATTGCTGGAATTTCGGGGTTTACCGGCTTAACTGGATTTGTCTTGTATTTCCTTGTCATGACAATTACTTCAGTAGGACTCATTGCAGATGCTGGGTTTACGATCCCTTCATACTTCGATTCATGGAACCATATTATATTTGACGGATGATGCCAAAATGATACTAAAAACCCCACACTCTATGGCAGTGATTTTCTGCCCTTTTTTTTTTTTTACCATAAGCACATGCTGGCAACTTTAAGGCAGGTACACCCCCACAGAGCTTGTTATTTCTAGATACTGAAACTGCACTTGCATTTTGAAATACTCCTTGCAACGGTATCTCTCCTTCAAGATCATTGAAAGAAAGGTTCAATGTTCTCAACAATTGGAAGCTTCCAAGAAACTTGGGAAATTTGCCGGAGAGGTTATTATGTGAGAGATCTAAATCTCCAATGGCCTTCAGAGCCTCTAAAGATTGGGGAATGGATTCTTTAAACAAGTTGTTGTCTAAATAGAGGTGCTCTTCGCTAATGCAACTACCAAGGCTGCTAGGAATTTCACCAGATAACTTGCTATGAGAAAGATATAGAACACACCAAGATTTCTCAAGTTTCCCACTTCCAGAGGAAGGGGGCCGCTTAGACTGTTTCAAGCCAAGTCCAGAGCTATTGACAAAGATGAGAGACAAATTACTTCTCTAGGTATGCTGCCACTAAGATTATTACCATATAGGATCAGTCCCAACAAACCCTTGCAATTTCCAAGACTTGAAGGTATGTTTCCCTGGAAATCATTTTTGTTTAACCAGAGCAGGTTCAACAGTGTTAAATTCCCAATGGAGAAAGGGATTTCCCCAGACAAATTGTTTTCCTAAAACGCCATTGCTTGAATTTTATTAAGTCTACCAATAGAGGCTGGAACACTCCCTGTCAAATGATTAATGTGAAAAAACAAAGTTTTTAAGCTTGCGAGATTTCCGATGTCTGCTGGAATGTTTCCGGATATCCGGTTTTTTGAGATGCATAGGTCCTGAAGTTGGGTTGAGAGGTTGGCTAAGGAGTTAGGCAAAACACCTCCAAAATTGTTGTCGTCTATATTGAAAGTTCTCATTGGTCCTGAAGTTGGTCGAAGTGAAGATGAAATTCAGGTCATCGGCGTCCCCAGTACCTAAATAGTTGCCCAATAACGAAAGATACCAAAGATCCTTTAGGGTACCAAAATTAACATCCACTCCAAGAGAAAATTGGTTCTTTGACAAGTCAACGAACTCAAGATTTGAAGCATTTGATATGAAAAGCGGAATGGATCCACTTAACTGGTTTTGCCAAATCTTAAGCCATCTAATATTGGGCAAAGTAAGGCCCAAGTTTTGTGGAAGACTTCAAGGAGATTTTGGGGTGCCGAGAAAAGTTCCAATGACGAAAGATTATAAATAGATAAAGGATTCACACCTGATAATTTATTTGAGGAGAATGAAAGGTCTGTTTAAGTTCCTCAGGCTGCCTAGTGAGTAAGGAATACTTCCCTCCAACATATTCTGATGTGCCCAGAAAAATTCAAGAGAGGAGAGGTTCCCAAAAGAAGTTGGGATTACTCCTGTCAAATTGTTGGAGGCGATACCAAGTCAGACCAATTCGGACAAGGTACCAAGCTTGTTGGGTAGATTTCCTGTAAGCTTGTTCTTATATAAAGTAAGGCTCCTCAAAGTTACTGCAGTGAGAGAGATTCACTGGAATTTGTCCTTCCAACGAGTTACAGCGCGAGTTCAGTTTTTGCAGCCTGAATAACCAACCCGTTTCATGAGGAATTTTGCCTCGAAAACTGTTGTTTGAGAGACCAACAGTACGGAGGAAACTAAGGTTTCCAATGGAAGGATATATGACACCAGCCAAGTTCAAGGAGTCCATATTCAGCCCGATGACTCGTCTATGGCGGCGGCAGCATAACACCCCTTTCCAGTGGCAAAAATGGTGAGAATTGTTCCATGAGCTTGTGATGTATGTAGGGTCATGAGTTATTTGGGCCTTGATGGAAAGCAAAGCTAACTTGTCTGTCTCATTTCCACTTAGTTTGGTAGAAGCAGAATTACATGGATGGAACAAAATCATGCACAGCCAAACCCAAATCAGAGGAATACGATTCACATGTAAAGGCTAAGTTGCAATTATTTTGATCAGTTTCTAGCTTAATTCGAGAAAGAGAGATTTTGTTTTTGTTTTTTAAATTAAAATAAAGCAATTAAAAAGCGAAGACATTCAATGAGAGAGAAGATTTTATGTACTCTTTTGTTGCAAATAGACCCTCTATCCTATTTGCAGATCTCACATGTGATTTGATGGAGTGGTTGCTGTTGCTTTTTCTTTGTTTTTAGTTTTCCTTATGACTGAAACAAACTAGCACTTCATTTCTCTCCTGGGTAACTTGAACTATGTTCTGCATGTCTGTGTCTTAGCTGATGGAAAGTTTTACTTTATCCTACCAAGTGAGTTTTTTTTTTTTTTTTGTCATTCGATATACATCAGTGGGGAGTTAGAGAGGGAGTTAGTGAGTTAATCCAAATGGGGTCTAGAAGTTATCCATAGCCCTAAATCCCAAACGTCTCTGCCGAGGCTCGAACCCTGGTCTCTCTTATGGGAGAACCGGGAGTTTAGGCTACAAGCCCTTTGTTTACCAAGGGACAGTTTAATCTTTCTTTAAGCCGGTTTGTTTGACGGTACTAATTGTGAACAAACATATTGCGTGATTAGGACATGGTATTCTGTATACGCTCATATATTTGTATGGTATTTGATTTTTGTGATAGAACTTTTTAATCAAACAGCAGATATGTGATCCCATATTCTGATAAATAAATGGCTCTTCTGTTAAATAAATGGCTCTTCGGGCATGTAGAGCATTTTGCGGAAGGTTTGCCATAGCTCCTGTTTCAGAATATTTGTTTACCGAGGTTGAAACAACAAAAACAGAAGACATCCAAGCAGAAAGCAACCTAACGAAAAACATCCAAGCAGCCGAATCCTAAGCAACCACCAAAAGAAAGCAACCTAACGAAATAGGGTTATCTATTATTGATGAATAATATAATATATTTTTTTGGAAGTGTAATTTACCTACTTACATTTTACATATTAAGATTTGGAAAATGGGCCTCATTTTAGTTTTTGCTTTAAGCCTCCAAAAAATCAGGGCCGGCTCTGGAAAGACGATAGTCCATCACACGAGGAATGGTGAAAATGATCCTTGTTGACCAACTATCACGTGCCAATTCTATCGATCTTGTCATTAGACTTTCATACGGATTAGACCATAATATATACTACTAATCTTTCAGCTTTCCAATAACCTTAATAGTATGTTAAACGGGTTATTTCAGACAATTGAAAACAACCAGACATGTCTAACCTCTGTTGGTACAAAAAGTTCTAAATTTTATACGGGTGATTCAAGTTGATGAGTTCTAACCTTTAAAAAAGAGAGAAGTTTCTCACCTAACTGAAATATGTAACTACGTGGCCTCATACGCTCCAAACCTTGGGGTCACTAAATGTTTGCCCGTTCATTAACTTCAGGTCTTGAGAGTTGAGATTAGTCAAAAGAAGAACTAAAATCATTCCCGAATCACCAGAACATGCTAGCTGGTCCAGACGACAATGTTGTTGCCCTTGAGAGTGATGTTTTTGTTTATACATGTGATGGAAATATGGCAAAGGCTATTCAAGATCATTGGCGCTTTGAGGACTTCATCTGATTTTCATATAGCAATTCCTACATCCCAGTAGACTAGTGGTTTCTGAGATAGTAGGCACAGGTCCATTGCTTACATTTACACCGTGTACATGTTTTTGGCCTTCGCTTTTGCCTATGTGGATTATTACTCTCACTAGTAGGGAAGAAAACTATCGTTAACCTGTTGGATTAGGTTTTTTCATTTAATGGAGTACCCAACTGCCTTAGGTTTATGTTTCTATTTCATACTGTAGATTTTCCAATCCACTGTCTAAGGGTCATGTATGTATTGTTTTGTTAATAATCTTGTGATGAAGGGGAAGAAGGAAAAAGAACACTTGGAAGAAATTTAGTACAACAAAGTGAAGAAGATGGGAGATGGTTAATATGCAAATCCCCTTCCGGTTTGTATTTGTGAGCAAAAAGAATAGGCGCTCATTGGATTAATGCAGATACCATTACAAGTTCGGCTGCAAGAGGTGGTGAAAGGTTTCTTCTCATAGCTGAAAGCTCAAACAATTATTTCCAAATTAATAAACGGCTCAAATCATTTGTGTAGAATCTCATAGTAGGCCATATCATTTTGGATACACGTATAGTTGTAATGGGCCTCATTGCTCTAATGGTAATTCGTGAGCAAAGTTTAAATGAACCCATACTGAGTCATGTCTCGAGATACTCCCAAAAGGCGAAGGTCGTTTGCCATTTGACCTAAGCATACATTCAGGTCATTCATTAGTCATTACTCTACGTCCAAGAAGAAGACATTCGAAGGACCTGAACATTCCTCCAAAGGAGATAAAGCGACTTCTCTCTTTTTCAGTAACCAAAACTATGGCAAAGTTAATTTACTGAGCAGAGCATTTCCTGATAACGTCAAACATCAGAAGGCTAAATTTAAAGCAAACTGAGTGTGTCATACATAGATTACACACTTAAAAGGAAAATAAAAATAGGAAAACAAAGATAAATATGAAAAACAAGCCCTTACAAAGACCACTGCAGGAGAGGAACAACTCAAATGCCAATGAAGTCGGTAAAAGTTGAACCATTCAACCACAAGAATGAAAGTATCGTTCGGGCCTCAACTTGTTTTTGTGGCGGTGATCCTGGTGGAGATAATGAAGGACCTAGACGTCCTGTAAATGCTAATCTCAATCAGATATGCAAGGAAAACCTAGACTAAGTGCCAATATCAAAGGAGAGCATACCTTAGTGAAGTTCTATTCCAGTCCTCTTACCAACTAGCATCTCCTTGATCAAATGTAGTTCCCTAGCCACGTCAATAGAGGGTGGAATACTACCTGTGAGTTGATTGTTGTGAAAATCTAAAGCATTTAAGCTCGCGAGATTTCCGATGTCTGCTGGAATGTTTCCGAATATCCGGTTTCCTGACATGTTTAGGCCCTGAAGTTGGGTTGAGAGGTTGGCCAAGGAGTTGGGCAAAACATCTCCAAAATTGTTGTTGGTTGCAAATAACTCTCTCAATTGGCTACAGTTGGTCAAAGTGAAGATGAAATTCAGGTCATCGGCATCCCCAGTACCTAAATGGTTCTGAGATAACGAAAGATGCTGACGATCCTTTAGGCTACCAAAATCAACATCCACTCCAAGAGAAAATTGGTTCGTTGATAAGTCAACGTATTCTAACTTTGAAGCATTTGATATGGAAAGCGGAATGGATCCACTTAACTGGTTTCCCCAGATGTCAAGCAATCCAATATTGGGCAAAGTAAGGCCCAAGTTTTTTGGAAGACTTCCTTCAAGGAGATTTTGGGGTGCCGAGAAAACTTCCAATGATGAAAGATTATAAATAGATAAAGGAATCACACCTGATAATTTATTTGAGAAGAATGAAACGCCTTTTAAGTTTGGTGCTTGGAGTGAAAATGGAATTGGTTTTAGTCCATAACACGTGTTTAGAACTCTTGGTTTGCCTAGAACACATGTTTGGAGTAAAAAAAATTAGAACACGTCTACAGGAAATTGAATCATCTTTGATTTACTCTTAAAAAAATGAACTCTTGTTTGGACATTGAAATGAAAGAACAATACTCCCTTCGTCCCTTTTTAAGTGTGTTACCTCGTAATTCCAACTTATTTTCTCTCACATCAACTTTTACAATTTTTACATCTACTTTCCACTACTTACCCTTATCAATATAATAATACCCACTAACTTTTCAAAAATGAATCTACTTTTAAGGGCAAAATAGGAAATGTATCTACTACCTTTTCAAAACACACATTTATTAAGGGACAGCTCAAAATGGAAATGTCTAGACTATAAAAGGGACGGAGGGAGTATCATCTATTATTTACAAAAAAAAAAAGTGAAAGGCCATTCTGAAGAATAAAAGAAAAAAGAAAAAAAAGAAAGAGAGTCGTGTGGCTTTGGAATTCTACCCCTTTGGTATTCTGACGCCTTTGGAATACGTATGTTCTAACGGGGGAAACTAGTCCAACGGAGGAAATTGGTCTAACGGAATAATGGGTGTTCCCCTTAAAAGAAAAAATAATTAAAGGATTTTTAATGGGTGCCACATGGCAGCAGTGTAGGGGTAGGACACCAAAGGGGACACCAAATGGGGACGGCGGATCCGGAGTGGGAATTCTGGGTAAGAGTACGAGTAAAGGCTAGAAATTCTCTTATGATCTAGAAATAAAATCCGGCCCGCATATAAAATCTACGGATTATATTCTAAGGAAATGAAAAATATGGCCTGTTTTTTAAATTATTGGGTGTGATAACCATTGCAAGTTTTTAGTTTATGATCACTCTTATTGCTTTTGCTTGATGATTTTAGAGATTAGCAATTTTAGGTATCCCGAAAACTAGCCGAAAGTGAAATCAATGGTTCAGATTCACTTGGATATTCATCTGAACCATTGATTTCATTTTCGGGATTCTTAGCATTTTCCTTTATAGATTTTCACTTCTCTAAACATGGTACAATTGTTAAATAGGTATGCCTGGTATGACTGCTCATTATGGTTTTTATGAGAAATGTGCACCCAAGGAAGGGGAATATGTGTTTGTAGCAGCAGCAGCAGGTGCAGTTGGTCAACTTATTGGCCAGTTTGCAAAGTTAATGGGCTGCTATGTTGTTGGAAGTGCTGGAAATCAGGAAAAGGTAACTCACATATAACCGCGCGATCTCGTTAAATGTGTTATTCGAAGGAATTTTAACGATTGTGTGTTATTTGTTTGATCTGATTAAAGACGCGACAATCGGAAACAGACAAATAGAAAGAAAAAGAAATTGTGGAATGAGGGATGTAAACTTATTTTTCCCACTTATTCGAGGAATTGATTAGGATGATACTAATCTTTTTGGTATGTTTTATGTGTACCAAAGGTTGATCTGTTGAAGGAAAAGTTAGGATTTGACGCGGCTTTCAATTATAAGGAAGAGCATGATTTGAATGCAGCGTTGAAAAGGTAACTTTACAACAAAAATTGGAAGTCTTAATGTTGCTCACTTGCTCTCATGCCCAATAGATTGCATCAGATATTCCATCGGTTCTGAGTTGTTCAATTATGAGATAGTATTTCTTTGTTGGGTATTGATCGAGAAGGTATTGATCGAGTTGTTCTGACACAGCGGAATTCACGAGAGACTAGTTTGCGTACTAGTCTAAATGAGATAGGTTCTCGAATCCAAAATATTTGTTGATTCCACAAAAAGAGAGATATAAACTCAGAGTTTATTTGATTGATTAAAAGTTACCGACTAATAAGATTACAATCCGTCTTATAGAAAAACCCTTGCAATACATCACCTAAAAATAAAGTATCCCGAAAATTTGGAAAACTAATAAAATTGGAAATTAGAAAGAAAAATAAGACTTTCCCAATTGGACTCGTTGGAAATGAAAATAAACACCAAGAGTAATTAGAATTCTAAATATTACCTAAAAAGGCAAAAATATCAAATTGAATGCCTAAACAAAGGAATTAGGCTGAAATCCATCGTTGGTCACGACTTGGGCCTAACGCGATTCTGCTTCGGGTCACCAAGTTTGGGCCGATTCTAGGCTGGTCGATAGAACTGCTATTTTGGGCAGTTTTCAATTAAAAGATTTTTGGGCTTCCGAGGCTTCGCGTCGTCCAACTAATCATAGAATCGGGCCACCATTTGTTCTACATCATGTTCTAATTTTTACTTCCCGCGTCCTCAATGGGGATGTTTTATGAAATTCTACCGTATCCCCCTACAAAGTTCACGATAGAATTTTCCTACTTTTGGTTACTTGTTCTGTTTCAGGTGCTCAGCAGTACCATTACATATCTATTCTCTGTCATGGCTAGGTGCTTTCCCGAAGGCATTGACATTTACTTCGACAATGTCGGGGGGAAGATGCTGGACGCAGTGCTCCTCAATATGCGAAACAACGGCCGCATAGCTTTCTGTGGAATGGTTTCCCAGTACACTCTTGAGCAGCCTGAGGGGGTGAAGAACTTGATGAATCTCGTGTTCAAGCGTGTGCGGATGGAAGGATTCAACGTTATCGATTACTACCCATTCTATTCCAAATTTCTGGAAAACGCCCTGCCTAATATCCGAGAAAGAAAGATTTTCTATGTCGAAGGCCTCGAGAGTGGCCCCTCGGCCCTTGCAGGACTCTTTAGCGGACGCAACGTTGGGAAACAAGTGGTTACTATTGCTCGTGACTGATTCAAGCCACGCTTCGGTTTTGTACTAGGCTCCGGTGTAAAATATTTTACATCCAAATAAACGGAGCCCTAATATCACTGCGTTTGTGGCCTTCCTCGTATTGTTATGGCATCTCTGCTGGTTGGTGTAGGGTAATGGGTTCGTGGAATGTTCTAATGCTAGTGTGTTGTATAATGTATGCTTGAAGGAAATAACAAAGAGATGTTGCTTACCCACTTCATGGAATGTTCTATCCCTTATGTGGGTCTCACATATCTCGTGTGAGAGAGTTTATATAATTGTTAATACAAATGTTGCTGCTTATATTTTTTCTTCAAAAATAAACTAGTAAGAAACTGACGAGCCGCTCAACCAACAAACTAAGGTCCACAGGAAATTCACAAAATTCCAACCTAATAATCTTATAACGGTACAAAGACGATCAAATGCGCATCAGTTTGATGTTTAATCTTACCGATAAAAAATAATGATGTTTAATCCAAGGCCACAAAAAATCTCGAGCCGTAACTAAATGACAGGCTCTCAACAGCCTTCGTATGAATATATGTTTCTGTTGCTAAAAAAAAAAAAAACAGCCTTCGTACCGAAAGCACCAGCTCTGGCCTGGCTGGCTTTAAATTTATGTTACTAAACTATTTACTCCGATTATTGAACAAGATCACACCAACTTTACCAATTTTCAGTTTGCACCATCACATCGAGGGACTACACAGTTAAGGCTGGCTGATTTGTGGGCCCTTTCTAGGACCCATTTTGATAATCGAAACTGTTACTTTTTAGACCTCGTCGAAAACTTCAATCATACCAAATATTATGTCAAATAGTTTGATATGCTTCTATGTTGCAAAAAGTTGTTTCGATTCAGTCACTTTATTTTCCCCATTTTTTGCACCAGCATGTGTTCCATAGGAACAACATAATTTTTCAAAAATGATAAGTGTACAACAAAAGTGTCCAACTTGGCTCCAACACACTCACATGATGTGTGGAGCCCACACACATTTCACATTCAAGTGTGTGTGGGCTCCACACACCATGTGAGTATGTTGGAGCCGAGTTGGACACTTTTGTTGTACATGTATCATTGTTGATAATTTTTGGCATAACCGACAGTTTTGACTATCAAAGTGGATCGAAAAGGCCAACAAATAGGCCAGACTAGACGGTCGAGTCCCTCGAGCGAATTCCCTAGAAAAAAAAAGAGTTTGGCAACAGACCACAAACCAAGGACAAACCCATAAATATAAGAAGAAGACAATGCCTCAGCCTTTATGCCCTTAGAACGATGGACCTGGGGAGAATTCACTTCTGTAGTAGTGAAGCCCTATTTGGCGGATCCGGGGTTCTAGAGGGTGCCCCTGTAGAGAGACATCCGAGCCGTTAATCTCGACAATCAACGACTCAGATTTCATCTTGGCATTGGACGGCCTAGATCTGCAAAACACCGAGATGAAATAACCGTTGAAAATACATATGTTGCCCTATAAGGGCACCCTCCAGCACCCCCGTTTCCTTGTTTGGCCATTGCTAAGATGGAAAAGAAACTTTAACCAGGGGAACAAGTTTTTAAAAGACATGGGAAGCTTTCTTGGGGAAATTTAAGTCTCAGTGGTAAAATCACTCCACTTGGCTCAGCTTTCCAACAAGAAATGGCAGCAAATAAGAAGTGAACAAAAATAAAACATCAAATGGCAAAAGCTTCCTCTTATAAGTTCGATTACCGTCAATGTATAGAGAGCAATTTTCACCATCATCATGAACTATAGTAATGAACAATTCAAAAGTAAACGCGATACAAGCCACAAATATGAATCCCAGGGTTTTTATGCAGCCGAATGTAGAGATTTGAAGACAATGAAGCAAGATATATATAACTTCCGATATCACCAACGAGCATGATGCATTGATGTTTATGGCAAAAGTGAACTACCGCCTCAAGCTTTCCACGATGTAATCCGCATAGAGATCCCTTCATGGTTGAACAGAAAAACGCAATAAGAATTAAAACTACAAGCAGAGTATTAAATTGATGAAAATCCTTAGGAAAAAAAAAGGACGCAAATCTAATAACGCTATTGGCATAAACCTAACAACCACCACCACCAGCCAGACAAAGCTAGGGAAAGTATTTCACGGGGAGCAAGGTAAGAGAAGGAAAAGGGAAATATCATATATCTGAATAAAAATCAACCTCAGTGGTATTTATACTAATAGAAAAAGGCAAAAAGCATGTAATAAACATATATTGATTCGTGTACGTAAGATGTGAAACAGGTTAGGTTGTATATGCAATATTTATATAGAACACTCATAAAATAGGTGGTCAAAAGGAGTTGTCAAACAATTAAGGCCATCTCATAGAAGTTATCAAATCAATAAGTTACAAGGATGCTACAATAATTATGGAAAAGTTAGGGGCCATGCCCCCCCCCCCCCCCCCAGCGAACACGTCTCTCAACACCAACAGGGGGTAAATGTGAGATAACCGAAGGGCTGAAGACTAATTTGAAGTCACAGAAGCTAGGCCCTTTAGGCTAGGGTTGAAACACAAATGGCTTCTTCTGTAGATTTTTAATCTTGTGTCATTGTTTGTTGTCTAGCAAAAGCTTGACGTTAACTGTCTGTAAGAGTCATCCAATATAGCGCACATATTAAGTAAAAAGGGAAACGAGAACTGATACGTAGTATAATTCATGACTTACATTGACTGCTGGATAGATTCAACAGCCTTTGAGGCAGGCAGGAAATCGTTAACGGCGACCTCCTTGTTCTCATTTTTCTTGTCTATTTACTAGTTAAGAGAAAACAACATTGTTCTGTTTCCTTTCATTTTGCTTTTTTCACGAAGAAAAAGAACAGTATAGAGTAGAAATACTACTTGTATACATCATGTCGAACACGCAAGGCATAAACAATTGTTCGAATATGAAATAATTTTTTTTTGTAAGGATACAGTCCTCAAAGAAGCGGCGAATCTCAGCCAATCGATGTGGTGGCAGGTCCTTGATATCAGTATACTCCCGATACTCGGGATCATCAGCACACACTGCAATTATCTTGTCATCTTTCTCACCCTTCATTCAGTCCAGAGGTTAGAATTTCTGGTACCAAACCAAACTAAGCCAATCTATACTTAAATTTAGGGACAGTATACATGCCTGATCAATCATAGGCATAAGACCTATTGCTTTAGCACGAAGAAAGCATCCTGGAAGAACCGGCTCCTGTATTTGTTTGCTTGTAAGGGTAAAGCATTGCATGGCAATAAAAATAATAATCTGGACAATGCACATATGGAAATGGATTTGTAAAGCAGGGTGAGCAAGTTAGTGGACTTTGTCACCCAAGAGGTACAACCGCAAGGCTACAGTAAATCAGACCACAGACTCAAATGCTGTAACCTTTTGGGTGGTAAAAACGTGCATTATGGTGACTCGTCACTTAGAATTCAATTATCCTATAATAAAAGGTTCTGCTAAAATCAACTACCCATGCAGAACACACGTGAGAAACTACAACTTGCCATCTGATATAATGGGAAAATGATATCTTAAGATTCTTAACCGTCATCAAGTTTTAAGTACGGGGTAACCTTTCCCCCTTATTTTGCAATGTAAAACTCATCTCAAGGTCATTAGACAGTATTCATTTTTGGATTGAAATTAGTCATTCTATCATTATATGAACGGGATTTGCCGTTCTATAATACACCTGGCAGCTAGCCAAACAAGGGGCCACCCTTGCAGTGAATTTTATGTTCTCTCTTTTGATTCTTTATCCAAACAAGGGACCACCCTTGCAGTGAATTTTATGTTTTCTCTTTTGATTCTTTATGCTGATCATTTTCTCTCATTTCTTCACAAATTGTGAGACTCTAAAATACATTGCATAAACATTGTTCTCACTACCTTTCTCTGTCTATAATTACTTGTTTTGATAGGTCTCCCTCTGTATCAATATAAGGAGTAATATTTTGCAAATATTGTGACCAAGCTAATATTAATAGTCACCAAAATTTAAAATCTCATTAGGAACCAGAAGCAGGTTACAAAATTATTTAGCCATAAGCTGTATCAAGGCTAAATAGTTTCCCCGGACCCACGGAAATGATACGAAAATAGTGCTTTCTGGTATGTATGCATAATCAGCAAATAATTGAGAATGTCAGATTGCATATCAAACAGCCCACCTGCATAATAACTAAGACATCCAGGGGGTCATTGTCCTCACAGAGAGTACGAGGGATGAAGCCATAGTTATGTGGGTACACAACTGATGAGTAAAGTACACGGTCCACCTGCAAACATACATAGACTTTAGCAACCTTGTGATGATGGAAAAAAAAAAAAATCAACTGACATGATAACTGACTGCTCATGATTACCTTGATCATTCCAGTTTTCTTGTCAAGTTCGTATTTCACCTTGCTACCCTTGCTGATTTCAACCACCTGAAATAATTAACACATTTATTCTAGAGTACATGTGAAGTGAGAACGCAAGATATTCTATGATATTCTATAGGCATTCCTGATAAGGGATTAGATCCTCTCCAGTCACTTCTTAAGAGAATAGATGGTGCAGTTATTTTTAGGCTTTTTCCGGGCCCATTCTGGTGATTGGGACCGTCACCTTTAAGTCATGATCGACAACATCAGCCACGCCAAAAATCATTTTGATCAGCCATCGTTTGATATGTTTTCAGAACAAATTATCTTTAGAAAATGGATTTCTACCCAATGCTGCAATGTTTTCTGAAACCCATTCTCCTCAAGATAAATGTGTTACGAGAATATATCAAACAATATCCGCTCAATATATTTTTGGCATGCCTTGTTCTCAAAGAAGTCTAAAAAGTGGACCTTCCCTATGATTGACATGGAACCGGAAAGAGCCTAAAAATGGGTCAAAGTGGACCATCCAGTTCCTCAAAGAGACTGGAGAGGATCCATTTCGTTTTCAAACTGTACATCTTTATACATATACAATGAAAAAATCATCTCTAAAATGATAAAATTTCTAATTTCTAATTTCTAATGGCTAGTAACTTCAAACCAAGTGCTTATCACAAAAAATGCAAGTAAACGTTTTTTGAGGTCCTCGAGGACTTAAAGAACAAATCCACTTTTCCTGGTATAAGAGATGTCCACTCCATTTTCCCAAACATATGAGCATGAAGCAAAATTATCTCTGTCTCCAATAAATAGAGGAATTTTTTAATGATTATCATGCCCTAATCATGGGACAACAAAGTATCTGATGAAGTGTATGCCCACTGCACTAAATGCCCTTTGACAAACATGGTACAGAATAGAATAGTACTTGAGCAAAAAGAGACAGGAACAAATTTTTACAATCATTCAGGTTTATTAACTCCTTATGTCATCTAACTAGCAGTTCAAAGGTTTATTAACTCCGGTTAGTGTTTAAATCTTAAACTCTTGACTTGGTTAGGCTACTTCCTCCAACAGTCCAACTTCAACAAAAAATATTCAACTTGAACTACAATTGGTCTTGTGTTTCTTTGCAGCTAAACAGATTTTATCAGGGTAAAACTAGCCAATAAATTCAGCTCTAGTTTTGAATCCTTACACAGTTGAAAATCGCAGGGGCTCCAGGTCCTGGAATGAATGATAAAGACAGAGTTACAGACAAGGAGGCTATTACATAAGTAAAAGGAAGAAAATTCTTTTATTAAACTTCAATTCCTTGTGCTAAAATACCTATCTCAAGATCATGCCAAGGATGCGCAGCAATTGATTTTCTGGTCATGGATGTCAGAATTCTTTCATTAAGAGGCCCATGGGATCCATGAGATCCATGGGAGTTAGCTGCTCTGTTTGGTGTCTCGGTATGTGCATCCATACATGCAAGCTGCACGGACAACAATAATCACAATAAGTTTTTTTCTTTCCTGTGATACAAAACTAGTGATCAACTATTTTGAATTAAGTGGCATTGTAATAAAATGACACACTTAAAAAATATCCATGTCCCAAAATTGAAACAATACATTGCAGACTCTATGAAATTTGGGTTATATGATTTTGGAGCTTCACATTCTGTTAATAATCTTAAGAACGTCTAATCGTAAATCACTCCCACGAAATGCACTTAATGAAGCATGTACACAGATGGAAGTAAATTAAAGTGTTTATAGCATGATTAATTGGACCCATGTATGTAAAATCAGCCATTGTTCCACATACTTGACCGACCAACTTAACAAATCCTTATTCCAAATTTCCAACTATATGCACCCGGCAACATCAAATTCGAAATTCATTTCGCTCTATGCCTCTCTATCTATGTTTATTTCTTGATACTTCCAAACATGACAAATGATGTGGCTTTAAATAAAAGTCAAACATGGTCTAACAACAGATCAAAGTTTAACTAAAATAAAAAGAAAATTACCTACAAATATACCACGAAATTAAAAGACACAGCAAGAGTATGGCATATTGGTCTGTCAAACTTCCTCAGCTAAAATTGATTTGCATCCTTCAATCTTTGACCCCACTTCAATAGGTTTTGGAATATTTTATTATCCGAACTTGATGCCCCGTGTCCACATTAAACTATTCAGTCAACACTATTAGACCGAATAGGGCTTCAACCATCAGTCAAAGCGAAACCAACTTACAATTATACCACACATTAAATCTAGAGATATACATTAAATTATACAATTAAATGTATTAAGTATTCCCTTCTGTTACTTCTCAGCCTAGGGCCAAAAAAGAAGAAGAAATTAAGCCTCACGAGACGAACACATAATCGCAGATCCGACACAGGCAGAAAATCAAACCAAATCACAAGTTTCCACTACATCCACAGTACTATTGTGCTAAACTCAGCTGAACTCAAGTCAAACGCAAAATCACGAAAATCCACAGATATACATAGTCGCAAGTAGAAGTACGCATATGCATCTACTTAGATTAGATGCAGGACAAGCATACATGGAATTCGAAGAGGAACAACGTCGAATCGGAAGAAAAAGAAGTCGGATTAAACGCTGAAAAATGTAGAACGGTTCAGAAAACCGACTGTGAAAACGTACCTGAAGCGACGAAACTAGCCTCCTCTGAGATCTAGACAGAGAGAAGCCCTAGGGAGAGGCCACTTGGGGGGAAGAGAAGAAAGCTGAAGGTGTACGCGTTCCCGCTCTGTGCTTTTTTCACACTGCCATTTTTCTTAAAAAGGAGAAAAGGGGAAAAAGGAGAAATTCCCTGCGTCTCTCTCTCTCTCTCTCTCTCTCTCTCTCTCTTCTTTATACTGTTACACGCGAGGAGAAAAACTTGGGTGCCGGTCCGGTATGGCTACGTGATGTCCAATCGTTCATCTCGGCTGTCTAAAAATGTTTTAAACGATCTAAATTTTTTCTTCATCTCTCTCCTCGACCTCTCTCTTCTTTTTCTATTTGCAATCTTGACTATCCAAAATACTTTTAAATGACCGAGATGCATGATCAGACACCACCTGACCCTACCCAACAAGTATATTCTTTTTGGAATTGATATTGACACTATCTTTTTTGTCTCTTAAAATGTAAAATTACTAAACCACCTTTATATTTTAAAAGCAAGAGAAAAATATAATTATAAAGTACAAGAGTGATTTTGTACCGTCACCTAATATCGACAAAATGGGAAGTGTCAATATCCAAATGGGGAGTGTCAATATGAATTCCCTTCCTTTTGGGGTTCAACCGTAATTCGGACAATGACTATTCCTCTTTCGGTCTGGTTAAAGATAAATAATCTACGTCGGAATTAAGGAATTAAAAGAGATTTTCTCTCTAAGGGGTTGTTCTCTAATGGATTTTATGAAGATTTGATAAAATCATACCTTTGATTTTATCCATTCTGCAAAAGATTTCATAAAGTCTCCCATTTTTACATTCAAAAATGGGCAAAAATATGAGATTTTATGGAATCTTTTACAGAATAGATAAAATCAAGGGTATAATTTTATTAAATCTTTATAAAATCCATTGGAGAACAACCCTAATAATTGTCAAATTTTTACGGCTTTGTTGGGCACTTGAGTACCCTTTGGGTTGGAATCGGGTATATTCTGAAGGATCGAGATAACGTGAAACCAGCTGGGGTGCAAGTGGACGACGTGTTCGAATATAATTGGACAGTTGGGTAGGGACGGGGGACAACAGGGGACCCAGTGGGGACAGAGACGGAGTTCCTAACGGTCGCGGGGTACAGGCGGTGAGAAACTCTACGTAATCTGTTAGATTTAAATCTGGGTGATTTGGCAAATAAACATAAACGTGTTTTTTGGTTTATTCGTTTTGTCTTTATTCAAATTTTTTTCGCAAATGTTAGTTTTGCATCAATTTTTTGTGGTTTATTGATTCCTCTCGACGAGACGAA